>JBDJHY010286465.1:0-19596 GCA_039654485.1 Withania somnifera
TTTCTTCAATGTTGACTATCGTGTATTAGACCACCTCAAGGGACATGAAAATTCATAATACAATGTGTAAACTTCATGTAAAATACTCAATAAAAATCAAGGAACGTGCATGGAAGGTAAATCATAACATATAAGATAAAGTGGATAACCATAGAACTTTCTACTAGAAATTTTTAACTTGAACTCTAGGGTGGAAGGAAACCCAGTTTTTAAATCCCACATACCTTTAAGAATCTTTACTACACCTTAAATTTATGATCTAATGAAGTTCCTGAAGCTTTAAGAACTAGCTTTTGAGAGAAAAAGTTAAAGATTGTGCTTGTTTTCTTTCTTTTGATTTCTTTGTCTTGTAATATGGTTGTGTATGAGTGTTGGGTCTTAGGTATAATATAGGAAATATATATATATAAGGAGTTTAATTTATACTTGTTATAGAGTATAATGACATGTCTTAGTATTATTAGGTAGGGGTTTAAGGACCTAAATGGCCTTGCAAAAATGGAATAAATTGGACAAATCAACACCCAAATGTGACACTGCTCATCTCAAAAATTGGAATATATGGGGACACATTTATCCTCACTTAATTCAAATCTACACACTAAAATCTAATGTGCCAGGTCTTCCAACACATAGGACTTCCAAGAGTGATACATTAATGATTCTAAATGGTTATAATTTTTTGCTCCAGACTTAGATTGGTGAGAGGTTTATTGCGTTAGAAGATAGACTTAAATAAATTTGATTTGGTAGTTAATGTGTGACACAAATCTTTATATTTTAGGATATATAGTTGTTTGACCTTGACCCATGCATGGAACTATATGAAAACTAGTCTAGTAAAAAAGGTTTTAACTTAACTTTGCTCTAGGAGTTCCTTTATGACCTTGAATCATATCTAACACTACTTCCACACTTTAAGGAGTAAGTAAGAATTTATAGGGTTTGGGCCTAATCATATATATAGAATGGTTTAAGTTCTATCTCAAAGTTCAGGGTGTAACATTATCTCCCCCTTGAGTTAATTCATCCTTAAATGAAAACTTTAGCTGGGCACTGATACTACAGAGAGTTAATATAGAGAGTGTAACTGACTACTGAACTACTCATGAATAACCTAGTCATTGAACCAAACTAATATTTACTTCTCTGACTGAACTACCATGAATTCATCAATATAGCATGAATACGCTCAATGGGACTCATGCAACTCTACCATAAAACATGAAACTAACAAGGGAATAAAAGTTGAACAAGGTTGTTAATTACCTCAGACTAAACTGGATTTTGATCATGCATGTGACACTAACTTAGCCTAACTATACATGTACAAGATGTCAATTGATCTGGCCAAAATAAATATGACCGGATTCTTATAGCATGAATACACATTCTGGAAGTTCATGAAAGATGAGATAGAGTATGGTGATGCATAAGAACTTTCTCATAACTACAACGCGTCACAAAATCAAGTTACTTAGGTGCAAGGAACTGACACGAAACTAGGAACAACTGTATGAGCTGAATTGAATCTGAATAAAATATCTTTGGTTTTTCTAGATCTATACTTATCAACTTAACTGTAAATTTATAAAGGTGTGCATTAGCATGAGCTTTGAAGGAAAGACACTTAATATGGACATTCCTAAGGCATGAGCTCATAGGGAACTAACATCATCTGAACATATTATCCATCTCATCTAGGCTCATAGAGCATGTAAGGCATGGGCTTGGATGTAATCATCATTCACATCTGAAGTTATCTAAAATAAAACATAAGCACAAAAAGTACAACATGGAAATATAGCTACTCTAGCCTTAGCAATAAAACTGACGATCTCTAGCTAAGAAATCACCCTTCAACTATATTACCTCTTCTGAAATACTCTACTTATCCTTTACAATCTATGATTATCATAAGGGTATTGACAGTTACAACTTTTACGGTTAACTACATGCTCTTATTACATTCAAGCCTAATGGAGGTACAAGGTACTACATGGAAGGTATCATGCTATTCTAATCCACGATATTTAATATTTTATATCCACAAGAACATTACTTCTCTTATCCCTAAAATCAACAAACCTTAAGCTCCAAATCATGGAGTTACTAACTATATTTTGCAATTATTCACACATTCATCCACACAATATTCAAGCCTATTATTGTACTGGCTTAATGGCTTCCTAGAAGCTAAAGCTACTTGGGATCTCTTCCATATTACTAAAACCAATAACTCTACACATTCATTACAAGAACACTTTAAAATCTTAGGTGACATACACACCTCAAAACTACTACTGATTGAGCATAAACTATCTTTCTTGTTAGATTATATTATGCTTGCTTCACTACCATCTGACATATCATGAATGGAATCTGCAGAAAGTAAAGCATTAGAAGTTACCATTATAGGTATAACTCTAGAACTCATACATGGAGTCTGAATTGCGCATCACTACTGGGAATAATATATGATTACTTCATCTCAGCACCAAAGCTATAGTCTGAAATTGAAGTTATGAAATAGGTTGTATAGCTAAAATATAACAAATAATGGATTCATGAATCATAGTAAAAACTCTATTAACGACATCATAACCTAACTTGATATATGCATCATGAGTAAGATTGGGATTGCTTCTGAAATGATTGCTTCTCATTCTATACACAGAAGGTATACGTAAACCTTCAAAGGTCCATGAACAAATGCATAACTCGAACTTTCATATTAGACAAAAGTACAATGAATAAATTGGATATGAATGGTTCATTTTATGATCATAGCTATGTGTTGGGGCTATTTACTATCTGGGTCACAAGACTCGGCTTGGTTTACCATTTTACCATCTCCCTCTTAGGACAAATACTAAAAATTCTAAGTTTGTGTAATTACTGGGCCACAACCAATCAACTCCACAGGGTCAGGCACTCACTATACATATTAATGCTAAGATTCCCCTCTTTAAAAATACTTATAAGCATAGAGACTCAAATCATTTCTAGGACTTCCTTCTGAAGCAACTCTTAACTTCCCCTATTCCTCTAAGATTATCACTAACAGATTAACATTCTTTTACTGCCTACTAACATCGCACATATAATTCTTCATCCACCATCATACTAGAATTCCTCTCACTAGGGTACTCATCTGTTGTTCAAGCTTATCATTCAACACTACACACAGGTAACATACTTCTCATTATTACCCAGGCTTAAAGCTACCAAATCACAGCCTAGGTAACACTATCCCTGTGAGAATCAACAATGATGTAGTCAATCTCAATCACTCACTCTATCCGGCTCAAGCCTATACACGACCATAGAATACTAAGTATATCCTTATAACTCACCTTTATAAAGATGGATACATACTCTTTATGGATATTATAGGTCTTCTCTACATGCTGCCCTCCATTTGCACTAACATACACTCCTTTGTCAACACTTAAGAACATACCATCCCACTACTTCTAATAATCACATGATATCTGACTACACACCATAATCAGCAACTATGTCCCACTCAAACTTCTATACTTCTGACTTTATAATTCTGGCTCTAGGATCATTCTACCACAACATGATATCCCAGTTACACCTCTATCCCTCCAAACTCCAAAGGCTTCCTCTATATCATACCTAGTACTACGTGCTCTCTACCTCTAGCATCTACTATGAAACTATCCTTCTCTACTGCTACTACTTCCTTTTAAACTAACACAACTCACTATAAAATAAAAATTAAGGCAAATTATGAGGACAATTGGAGTTGAAGGCCTAATCTAACTATGCTTGGTTTCTGGTCTGGCGAGCGGGATGCTCTGTAAACTGGTGGTCTTTTAGCTGGTATGATCTAAAACACATAAATTATGAGTTAGAAAGGATTCAAAAGTTAAACTCCATAGCACAAAGTAATAGATTAACAAAGGGAAACTTTCCTAAATACTTAGTAGCCTCTCAATTATAAGTGTTTTGTAGTTCATACTTATAAAAGAAACTCTACCTAACATTGTCTCTTAAACATCATAGGACAGTTGAACCTAATGCTCTGATACCAAGTTTTCCACGCCTCTAGCTCACCCTCAAGATGTGACAAGGCATTTGAAGCCACCAAATGACCCTAAAATAACCCTCGGATCTAGCAGACATCTACTTACTTTTACATTAAAGGACTAGGCTACTAGGACAAGTCCATAGCTAACTTTAAGAATATTAGATAAAGAATCTCAATATCTTATAAAGAAAATATAGAGAATACACCAAGGAAGCTAGCCCTCGAACCAATGAGGACTTACCAAACTAGTCACTAATCTATAAAATCTGGTCAGCCATGTATGTGAAGATTGCTTGTCGTATCTTCATGGTATAAACACTTGGAATATACTGATCACTATGAAGGTAACATGAAAAATCTATATCAATATGTTCAACTTATAATATAACATGAATTGGGATTTGAAATGAATGAATAAGATAAATTGACTGTGGCTGAATAATACTACGCTAGTATATGCTGAACTGACCACTACTATGATGACACCATCAAAATAGAACACTACTCTGCTGACACAAGCTGAACTAACTACTATCATGCTGTCATAAGTTGAAAACTACCATGTTGACTCAATGATGCATGACATATGGATGTATTTAAAGAATCAAGTATTAAAGAAATCATTAGTACAATAAAGTTCACCAATATTTAATTATGAAAACTACAAATCTGATTCTCAGATACAATCTTAATATGCAATATTACACAAAACGGATAGTTTACGTATTAAACTTTACTTTTCAAGAGTATAAGAAAAATTTAGTAAAATACCACTTCTCAAGAGCATTATAAAAACTCAATAAGACATATCAAAGCTTATTAGTTTTTAACAAAGTAAAAAAAGACACTTAGTTTAAACATTCTCAAAAATCTTCTTCCTTCAAACTGATAAATAATGTACAACGGGAGGTTCTATAAATGACATACTTTATCTGTTTCCTACAAAGTCTAACATATAATCCTATGTTGGCAGGGTTCCCAATACCTTGACAGGGTCTATGGATATTTAGGTTTTTCCAAGTGGATCCACTAAGTACTTCATAGATAGATGTTCATTGGGCCATGTTGTAATTCCTACGGTTGTCAATGTAGGTTATAAGATAGGAGTTTTTATGCCTGAATACTCTTGGTACTAATACTACTCCCAAAACTGGAAACTACTGACTACTACTCTCTCTCGACAAATAGAACCCATATTAGAGAACCAACTAACCAAAAACACTCAATTTTATCCTCATAGGACAAAACTTTGTTTAGACTCTTTGGGTCATACTCCGTCTTCTATACATTGATTCATCACTTTATAAAGTATTCTTTCTCTCCCTCATCTTGTAATTCAAGTATTTAAAACATCTTTAAAAGACTTCTGACTCTCAATTAGGATTAAGTATTTATAAAATCCAAAACATAACTACTTTATTACAATCTCTGAAAAATAGGCTTAGAATAGTGTATAGCCAATTACATTTATCAAAGAATGAATCATTCTACAAAAACATGATTTAACATATAAAACTTCACAATTAATAAAAAGGTCATCATATCTCATGCTTCTTCTATAATTCTACAATCATGACTCTACACTTCAATTCTTTCTTCAGTATTGACTTCGATGATCAAGATCAAAACTCAAGGGAAATTAAAATCATCAATACAGTATGCAAACTTCATGTAAAATACACAATAAATATCAAGTAACATGCATATACTGGAAATCACAACATGTAAGATAAATTGGATAACCGTAGCACTTCTTAATATGAAATTCTTAACTTGAACTTGAAAGGTTTAGACATAGGGGTGGAAGGAAACCCATGTTGAAGTACCATGACCCTTTAATAAGCTTTACTACAGCTTAAATTGATGACAGAATGTTGTTCTTGAGGATTGAAGAAATCTAGGTTTTGAGAGAAATATTAGAAGACTATGTTTGTTTTTTCTTTTTTTGATTTCCTTGTCTTGTAATATGATTTTGTATAAGTATTGGATCCTAGGGATAATATAGAAAATATTTATTATAAGTGTAATTTATACTTATTATGGATCTTAAAAGACATGGATTACTATTAGGAGGGTGGGTTAAAAGAGCCTAAATAGCTTAGAATAAATAGAACAAAACCTAACAAATTAACACCCAAATATGGCACTGGACGTGCCATATCTGCCATAGCGCATCACCTCCAAATTGGGAGAATCTAGGGACGTGATTAGCCTCAGATAAGTCAAATATCATCACTAAACTAAAATGTTCCATGTCTCCCAATGAGGAAGACTTCCAAGAGTGACACTTTAATGGTTTTAAATGACCCTAATTTTCTACTTCAGACTCGGATTGGCGAGAGGTTTGTTGCTTTAGAAACTATACTAAGGGATATTTGATTTGATAGGCTATGGTACATTCGAATCCTTGTATTTTAGAGGATAAAGGTTTTTGAAATTTACCCATGTATGGAACTATATAAAAACCAGGTCGATACAAAAGCTTTAAACGTAACTTTGAGCTAGGAAATCCTTTTGACCTTGAGTATTATCAAACACTACTTCCACACTTTATGGATAATTATATCACCTAGGAACAAGTGATAATTCATAGATTTTGCGCCTAACCATATATGTATAATGGCTCAAATTCTAGCTCAACATTTGGGTTGTTACAATGTCTAACTCTATACCACAAATATCACTATGCAATATTATGCATGATTGACAATTTATAATACAAATCTTCACCTTCCAATAATATCAATAAAACTCAGTAGACATCACTTCTCAAGCATATAAATAAACCCAGTAAGACATCTAAAGCTCATAATTTTAACAAGGTAAAAAGATGCTTAGTTAAAACCTTCCAAAAGATCCTCTTACTATAGACTACCAAAATAAACTACAATAGGAATTTCTACAATCAACATACTCCCTACATTTAGTGATGAATACAACATAATATTCCCCCTGCTGGAGGGGCTCTTAATACTTTGCGAAAGTATAGGCGCTCATAATTTTCCTAGTGGATCCACTAAGTGCTTCATAAGGTGATTTATGATATGCCTCATTAGGCAGTAACTTGATAATATCCTATGCTTGGCAATACAGGTTATGGGAAGGCTCAGTACTTCAACTGAAATAGAAAAATTATTTCAAGGGATATTTGAACCCGAATCCACTTGGTACTAATAGTCTTCCCCAAAACTTGAACTAATAATCACCTATATTGAATCATGTTGAATCATGCCTTCTATGGATATGAGGTCATCAGATGAAAAAATCCATATTTATCACTTCTGATTCGCAAGTTTGAATCTCAAAGTTCGTCAAATCACCTATTTTCCTCTAATGTTCCATATTGACTTGTTGACAGCTAGGACACTTAATGATACAATTACCTATGTCCTTATTTATCCCATTCCACCAATAGACCTATCTCAAATCCAGATACATATTTATAACCCCAAGGTGAATAGAATACTCTAAACAATGAGCCTAAGATAAGATTTTCTCTATCAACCAATCTACATCTAGGACACAGAAATTTCCTTGATAACAAAGCACACCCATCTTCCCCTTGGGATAAAACTTGTATTTTTTATTTCTGTACAACACCCTTAGCTGAACTAAGATTGGATCACTATCGTGCTTCTTCTTCACCTCAACAACTAGATATAGTTTAGAAGAATCCTAAACCAACATACCTCCATCATCTTCACCAATAAACCTAACCCCCATAATAAGTAAGCATGTGTACCTCCAAGCTGAATCCCTTTTACCCTCATCAACTTGGGTTACACTACCCATCGAAACCTGCTAAGGATATCATCCATTATACTAGTCTTTCCCGAATGATACATCAACAACTTCAACCATCTCCCTAACGAAGATTAAGATTTTTTTGATCAAACACATATTGCAAGCTCTTGTGGTTAGTAAACACATCCACATGTATTTCAAAAATATAATATCTCCAAAATTTTAAAGCAAAGACAACAGTTGCAAGCTCAAGATCGTGAATAGGATAGATCTTCTCATGAACTTTATGTTATCTAGAGGAATAACTACAACCTTACTATTTTTCATCAAAATAAGTTCAAGACCAACTTTAGAAGCATACATTACACCATGAAACACTTTATGCGCTCTAGTAGGGATTTGAGAATACTGGAGCTGAAGTCAACCTAATTTTCAATTCTTGAAAGTCTTTCTCACACTAGTCTAGCCACTCAAAATAAACTTTCTCTCAAGTCATCCTGGTTAATGGAGAGGTTATGAAAGAGAAGCCTTAGATGAATTTGCAATAATACACAGTTATACCCATATCTGATGGAGAGTGGGTCATGGCAAGTTTCTAGTAGCATCTATTTTCTACGAATCTACTCAAATACCCTTACTGGAAATAACATGCCCTAAGAAGGAAAATGACTTTTCCCAATATTCACACTTAGAGAATTTTTTGTAGAGACGAAGGTCTCTAAGAATCTAAAGGAAAACTCTAAGATGGTCTGCATGCTCTTTCTCACATCTAGAGTAAATCGGAATGTCATCAATAAAAACTATCACAAACCAATCCAAGTATTACGGAACACCCATTTTAGGAAGTCCATGAAGGTTGTGAGAGAATTAGTCAAACCAAAATACATGAACACAACACAAAGTGGACAAAATGGGTTCTAAAATTTGTCTTTGGAATATCACTCTCCCTACCTTTAAGCTGATGATAGCCAAAATAGAGGTTAATTTTTTAGAAGTTGATAGTAACATGAAGTTGATCGAACAAGTCATCAATCCTAGGGATATGATATTTATTATTTATTGTGACTTTTTTCTGCTAACGGTAATCTAGACACGTTCTAAGGGAACCACCTTTCTTTCGTATGAATAAGACAGGGTGCCCCAGGTAGATACATTGTGATGAATAAACACCTTATCTAGAAGGTCTATTAGCTGGTCTTCAACTCTCTAAGATCTACAAAAGCCATTTTATATGGAGGAATAGAAATAGGTTGGTGCCTGCAATGAGTTATATGCTGAAGTCTATCTCTCTGTCCAGAGGGATTCTATTTAAATCCTTGGTAAAGACATCAGAAAACTCTTTAACTACAAGTACTAACTAAATATTTAGATTCTCAAACTTGGAATCATTAACCTAGACTAAATGGTTGATACATGCCTTAGATATCATCTTTTAAGATTTTAACTAAAAAATGAAGTGACCTTTCAAAACAGCTACTCAAGAATTTTCTCATCAGGAAACTGGAAATGGAAAACACTAGTCCTACATTCAACCGTTTCATAGCATGAATGAACCAATACATGCAAAGGATGAAATCAAATCTACCATATCTAACTCAAGGAAATCGGTTGGAATAACCTTAGTAAGATCTACACTGGATAATTCCATTAGACTCTTCTATCAATAATAGAATCACCAAATGGTGTGAAGACAAACAAAGGCTCACATAGACTCTGAAGAGTAACTTCAAAATGATTATCCACTAAAGGGAAACAAAGGATAGTGTAGCTCCAAGATCTAACAAAGCATAAACATCGACATAATAAACTCTTAACATTCTTGTAACAACATCAGGTACTACTCCTGCTCTTTACTGGAGCCTAATGCATATAAAATATTTGTGTGTTGGCTGCTATCGAAACTAGAAGATACACTGCTATTGTATAAGGATTAGTGTAAGATCTGCCACCACCCTATCTAGTTAGTAGATAATCTCTGAGCCTATGACCCGGCATACCACACTTGTAACAACTCTTTAGGGAATAATCCTGAAGTTTATGACTAATTTTTCATACACCCCAAAACATACATCTTGAGCAACATGACACTAACCCAAGTAGTTTTTACCATACTTACCACAAGCAAGGATAGTACACCCTCCTACAGTACTGCCCTTAGAGAATGACTTAGCTAATTATGCTGACTCTTAGGAGGTCTGAAGTTCTGCGAAGGGCCAATAGCGGTGATAAGGAAGGATCAATGAAGCTCTGCTACTGCAGCTGACATAAGTGCCCCCTACCAACTAAGGGCAAATAAACTCTAACTGGCCAATCTTGGCCTTCCAACTCTTGTGATTCTCTCTCCACTTTGCCTTATCACCTTTGATCTAGTCTAAGTGAACCATCAACCTACTAACATCATTATCATTATTCAACATAGCTTCTCTTCTTTCATTCAGAGGAAAAGGGGATAGACCATAAAGAAACATACAAATTTGGTTGCGCATACCAAAAACCATTTCAGTACATACCTGGATAACTGAGTAAATCTCATTTCATACTCAGCCACAGATATGGACCCCTTCTCCAAACTCATAAACTCAAAATTCGTCTCTTCCCTCATGAAGAAATGATAATAACACCTCTCTTGAACTCAGCTATGAAGGGGGGATGCACCTACAAGTTGTTTCTTCCTTATCTAATCAACCCAGGACCTATAAATATCTTTTAGTTGATAACATGCCCAGTCCACTCTATCCATATCAACCACTCTCATCTAATCACATACCTGATGAACCTCATCGATGAAGTTCTTTGATTACCCCCCCCCCCATACACACATATACACACACTATAGAACCATGGAACTCTAGTGGGTTCATTTTGAGAAACTCCCTCACTCTCAACATACTACGATCAGGAGATGTTGGATGAACTTCTAGTACTACCACCTATTATTGGGCTTGAGCGGTGAAAATTTAGGATAACAAGTGGATCACATTCCTAAGATAACCTGTAGTGACATTATCCTACTGAGTCTTAGGAATTGGGGAATTTGTTCTAGTTCATTCTACTCTCTAGCCTGATGGAAAAAATCATAGATTGGTGCTACTCTTAGAGGCATGATTTGAAACATGTAAAGCATGAGTCTAGAAAGATTTTTTAAAGTTAAAATCCAAAGGAAAAATAAGACTTAACAATGGGAAACTTTCCTAAATGCTTAGTGGCATCTCAGTGATAAGTGTGGCGTGCTTCATCCATAAAACAGACTCTACCTAATGCTAGATTTACTACATCCTAGGACACTTGAACCTATTGCTCTAATACAAAGTTTTCATACCCCAGGCTCACCCCCATGACAAGGCATTTGAAGCCACCAAGTAGCCCGGAAGTACCCTTAACTCTGTATATAAGTACTCACCCATACGCTCAGCAAAAGAAAGATATAAATTAAAGCAGTAATGGTCTCTTAAATAATAAATTATATAAGTACTAAATGAAAATATTGAAACCAAACTTCAAGTCTACCATATATTTCTGTATGAAAGCCACTACAAACTGAAGGACTAGACTTTTAGGACAAGTACCTAGCTAGCTTTAATAAAAGCTAATACGTTTCAAGCTCTAATTAAAAAAAGATACTCCAAAAAGTTGGACCTCAAAGCATGAGGAGTCACTAAAAATATGTACTAGAGTTGCAGATTCTGGTAAACCATGAACATGTGGATGGCTAATCGAATCTACATGATAAAAACATGCAGGCCTATAGTAATGTCAGTACTTAGGATGTATTGAGTATGAAAGACGGTAACATGAATAGGATATATCAATATGCTCAACTTTAATATAACATGAACTAGGTTATTCAATGTATTAAAATGTCTAACTAATATACCACAAATCTCAATATGCAATATTATGCATGACTGACAATTTATAATATGAAATTTCACCTTTCAAGAATATAAGTAAAACTTATTAAACATCACTTATCAAGAGTATAATTAAACTCAGTGAGACATCTCAAAACTCATTTGTTTTAACAAGGTAAAAACATACTTAGTTAAAATCTTCTCAAAAATTATCTTACTACACATTGACAAATAAGCTATAGTAGGAGTTCCTATAACCGACATACTCCATGGGTTTAGCTACATAGTCCAACATATGATTCCCCTTGTTGTAGCGTCTCCCAATCTTCATGATATGCCTCATTAGGCAGTGACTTTATAATATCCTACGCTTGGCGACATAGGATATAGTAAAAGGATCTTTCAACCGAAATCAGCTCGGTGCTGATACTCCTCCCTAAAACTTGAACTAACAATCACTTCTTATTTATTTCTTACCTTGACCAGTGGGATACATCTTATAGATTATCAACTTTCCAAGTAAACTCTATCTTATTGACTTCGTCTCATCACTTTATAAGCTTATTCATTCTTACAAAACTTAAAAAGCGAGTATTTAGACATTTTCCAAAGACTACGAACTTTGATTTAAGCTTAAACATTTATAAGACAAAACATCAAGGTTTTATTACTAACTCTAAAAAGGCATAAAACCTAGTAAAACCAAGTAAAAAAACATGAAAATGTCTCTGTTGATGAAAACCATGAAAATACATTGGAATTTTACAATTTAAAAAAAAATTGTACCATATCACATACTTCTACTTCAATATACACATAACTATACAACTTCCTTACTTTCAATGAAGGTACTATAAATTTGACTAAAAATCAAAGGACTTGCAACTTCACAATATAGTCTGTAAAATTTATGAAAATTACTCAATAAACATCAACTAACATGCAAGTAAGGATAATCTCAACATACAGTATAAATTGAAAACCCTTAGAATTTACTACATAAAATTCTTAACTTAAAAACTAGAGGGTTTAGACTCCGAGGTTGAAGTAAATCCCTATTTAAGTATCACATACATTTTACAAAGATTTTCTACACCAAAATTAAGTATAAACTTTGATTTCTTGAAGATTTTAAAAAAACCCTAGCTTAGAGAACTTGAGAGAAAAACTATGCTCTTTTTCTTCTAATTCTGACTTCTCTTTTCTTTTACCTGATTTCCTGTATAAGTGTTTAGAATTAGGTCAATATTAGTAATGTATTTTAGAATTGTTACAGAGCCTAACTAACATGGTTTAGTATTAGAAGGGTAGGGAAAGGACCAAAATAACCTTGAAAAAAATAGATTGAAACTGGAGAATGTTACACTAAAATCTACCACCTAACATGGCTCGTTACCCAAAGAACCAATCCTCTTGCATGGCATGTCCAGCTCTATATTATCCCTCGGTACTTTTCACTCAACACACTTAAATCAAAGGAGCCACATTTTTCATTGTGGTGCACTTCCAAAAGTGATAATTTAGGGGTTTCTAAATGTTTAAAAATACTTAATAACATATGGGAATGATCCTCCATCATTTCCAAGATTTTGGAAAGGTTTATAAACATCATTTTACTTATCTACGGCATTAAATACACACTAGAATCATGAGGAAACACATCATGGGTATAACAAAGATGAAATATTTGGTGTGAAAGTTTAGAGAGGTGGCATATAAGGATGATGTGATAGTGAAGCTTGACACTCATGTCATTCAAGAGAGAGATAGTTTTAAGTAACTTGGTTCTATAATCCAAGAAAATAGTAAGATCGATGAGGACGTCAATCACCATATTGGGGAAATATAGATGAAATAGAGACTTTTGTAAGGAGTCTTATATGATAAAAAGGTTCTCCTGAACTAAAGGAAATTTTATAGAGTGGTGGTTAGAACAAATTTTTGTATGGGGTGGAGTGTTGGCCAGTAAACAACTTCCAATCTAAAAGATAAAGGTGGCATATCTAAGTATGTTATGATGCATATGTGGATTTACTAGGAGAGATAGGATAAAGGGTGAGGTTATTAGATATAAGGTTTGAGTGACTTCAATAGAAGATAAGATGTAGAAATGAGGTTGAGATGGTTTGGGAATGTGATGGGGAACGGATACCCAGTGCAAAGGTGTAAGAGGTTGAGTATGGATGGATTCAATCGAGGTAGAGGTAGACTAAAGAAATATTAAAGGAATGTGATTAGACATGACATGGAGCAGTTGTTATTAAGGACATGGAATTAGATAGGAAGGTATAGAGAATGCATATTAGGGTAGAAGTTTAGTAGGGGGGAGGTATTTCTTGTTAGTATATAACATTGTTTTTTTTATTTCATCCTAGGAATCATAGTGATGTGCTTGTAATTTCTTGCTCCCGGAGTTCTAGTGAGGTTTGTTGTTTTGGATATTTTTCTTGTAGTAGTAGTATTCTTGATACTACTAATTTGTGGAGTATCGTTGTTTTGTAACTACCAATTTTTTCCTTGTTCTTGTATTATGCCCTTTTCTAGTCTGTTTTATCATGAGCCAAGAAACTATCATAAACAACCGCTCTACCTGACATCTAAGATAGTGGTAGAAATTGCGTGACTCTAACCTTTACAAACCTTATGTTGAGGGAATATACTAGGTATGTTTTTGTTTTTGGCGTTTTATCTATATACCCATTGTATCCAACTACCTTTCCCCATTGGCATTTCAACTAAGACCTAAGTATGGTTCTTGTGAAGAGTCTCCATCTTTACCATCATGTCTAACCACCATTATCCAACATCTTTTCAATAAGTTTCTTCAATATAATATGTGTGATCAAATACTTAAATATATTTTTGTATCTATAGATACATATAGAATCATATTTTTTATAAGGCATTCTAGTCTTTGTATATGCCTTTTGTCCCTTCACTTTGAGATTATATATGGTTATTGACAATACATTTTTCAAGATCTACATCTTTTGACTCATTTTCAACTTGATTCTCTTGATCCCTTTACTTGGTGAGCTCTAAAGTATGCTCCACCTACTTGTTGTTCTCATTTTTTAACAACTTCATGGAAACTTTACAAGAATCAAGCATAAAATTCATCAAAGGTGACATATCTACTTATTACAAATTTTAGTAAAGACAAATACCAAAGTTTGTACCCTTTTACTCCATCCATATACTCTACAAATATGTCTTTCTTAGCCCTTGGAACAATATTTCCCTCATTAACATGATAATAATTTGTACATTCAAATACTTGCAAGTTTCAATAGTTAGAGAATTCGCCTGACCATACCTTATTCAGAGTCTTAACGTTAAACACTTACGTTGGAGATTAATTGAAAATATAAGTTGTAGTATGAACAGCTTCAACCTAAAACACTTGGAACATTTTGGCTTGTATAAGCATATAACGAACCTTTTAAAGAAGAATTCTATTCATCCTCTAAGCAACTATAAAACTTCAAGTCATTGTCTGTGTAACACCCTATAAAATACCCAGAGTTCATTCCTGGAAATAAATAAGAAACTTAGCTAAGATTTTGAAACATTGAGTTCACAAAGTGGTTCACGGACCGTCAACCAAGCCGGCGTCCCATAGAACCAACCATCAAGTGAATTCCCAGTTGAATGCCTTTCTGTCAAACCAAATGATAGTTGATAGGATAGACCGTAAATTAGAGCCATAGTCTGTCAAGTCAATCATAGAGTGTATATATAGAGGAGTTGAACTCCAGGTCCCAAGGTTGAAGGAAGTATCGATGGTCCACCAACTTGTCTGTCAATCTTAAATAGTAGCCTTCTATATATCCCAAAAAAACCATAGAACAAATAATGGACCATCAACCAAGTTAATGGCTCGTCAACAACCTATTCTCAACTTCACCTCTTCAATTTTTTAAAAACATATTCTTGGGGGTGTTTAGTCCATTTCTCCTATCCTCCTAATCAAATAGTATCAATTTCAAGCTCTTCCTAGGTGGTGATAACACCTAGTCAACCCATTTCCCCTCATTCCCACAAATCTTAAAACTTAAAAAAGAAAATAAAGTAATTATTCTCTCAAACGCTCTCTCTCTCTCTCTCTCTCAAGACCTGGTTTCATTTAAAAGCTTAGGAACTCCAAGTTATACCAGCAATTATAGTCTAAATGCATAAAAACTAGCTATGTATGACTTAAACTAGAGATTTATTTCACCCTTATGACTAAATTCAAGAATTTTTTAGTTCAATTTATGAATAATATTCTAGGGTCTTTTATTCATCATGTTTTTCATGTTGAATTTAGTCTCTTTAGTGTATCTCATGCTTATAATGCATGTTTCATGTTGAATTTAAACTCTTTAGTCCATCTCGTGTCTATAATGCATGTTTCTATGACTTTACATGTCTTTTCATGATTATATATATATATTTCTATGATTAAGAATTAATTATAAAAGTATTTTCAACTTCATGTTAAAGCTTTCATGGATTGACATAGTTAATGTTCAGACTTTGTGATTTCGATGTCTTTGCCAAGATTTAAGCCTATTTCAGTATCCTCAGAATATATGTTTAGAAATTGTGAATTTCAGACTCAAAAATATTATATGAATATTAAATTAAGTTTCAGGTAAACAAATTATTTTTTAAATAGTTCATGCTCAAATTTTGCATGGTCAGTGAAGTACTCAGATATATCTTCATTGATCATGGTAAGTGTCAGTGTTATGAGCAGTCAGGGTTTCATATTTTGGGAGTACTTTTAGCACCAAAAAAATTTGAGTCATATATAGCTCTAATCCCAAAAATAAGTGTGACAATAGGACATTAACCTATAAGGTTCAACTTTGTTTATCAGATCCACACAACGTCAGGTCTTATACCTTTGGTTGGGTATGATACACCCCCAAGCTGGGAAGTACGCTGGACTCTGTGTTTGCTCACATGGCTTAATGTTTATAAGGGAAACTCCCACTATGTGTGGCCTCATTCAGTTTCACAGTACTTTTAGATCATTTTAGTATGATTTTCACTTCAAAATGTTGAAATTAGTCACTATTATACATGTTAGCTCTTAGTTCGATTTCATGAATTTTAGTTGTAGTAAGTCATACTTGTATGTTTTATCTCAGTGTACTAATTTTAGTTCCATATTTAGTTCAACACATTTTTATTCGTGCCTTTACATTGCATTCTCATAGACATATTACATTCAAAGTACTGAATGCATACTTGTGCTATGCATTATTTCATATTACAAATCTGGTTATCCCTCCTCATTCTTGCAACTGACTCAAATTCTTGCATTCTAATATTGTAATGGTGAGTCATAATATTTTAAGGACACTGGATTATCAAGACCTATTCTTTTTCTTAGGTTCATTTCAGTTTTCAATATTTGTTCGGGTTAGCTGGGGAATTATCCTAGAAACTCAGTAGAAAATAGTAGATGACTTTTAGACAAAAGGTTGTATTTATTTTATTCATACTTATAAAATTCTCAATCTTACAGATTAGTAATACCTTATCTTTTGAGTTTCTTCTTGTACTACTATTTTTTTTCAATTTTTCATGTCATGTATAGTGAACGCCAGATCCAAGGGTACACTTGGTCCACATCGTGGTTCTAGGTGAACGCCAAATTTGGAGTGTCAACTTGGGGTATGAAAAAACATAGTATCGTAGCATTAGGATTAAGAGTCTTAGGAGTATTTTGAATCCTCAATTAATAAAGTCTTCCTTAAGGGTGTGAAGCACACTACACTTATAATGAAGAGGCTACCAAACTTTTAAGTAAAGTTTCCCTTCTTTCATATCTTTTCTCATGTGATAAATTTAACTCTAATATTATCCTTTAATCTATGATATACACATTTCAGATAATGACTCCAAGAAGATCCTTAACAGTACATGGTGTACCCCTCAGACTAGTAACCAGGCTCCACTAACTCTTGAAGCTAAGTCAGATAATATCACATATGTTGAGTTCAGGAATGCAATCCAGCTATTGGTATAGGCTGTCACAGCTTAGATAAACCATCAGGGAGCATCTTCTACTGTTCCTCTAGTTTCTCTAGATGCCAACACTACCACATATACTAGAGTTCCTCGAAATGAATACACTAGAGTTCCATGGGTCTAAGATGGGATGAGAACCTAAAATAATTTATTGAGGAGGTCCGCAGATGAGGGTGGCTAATATAGGTAGAGTTAATATTTCATCTTATCAACTCAACGATATAGCTTGGTTGTAGGTTGATCAGTAGAGAAAATATAAAGTTTTTAGTGCTGCACCTCCGGCATGGGAAGAATTTGAAGAGGATGTCTTTAAGAACTTCTTTCCTTGATAATTGAGGAATCCAAGACCAGGGATTATCTAAACTTAGACCAAAGCTCCATGAGTATGGAGGATTACATCTTGAAGTTCACCTAACTTTCATTCTATGCTTTAAATATAGTGAAATATATAGGAAACAACATGAATCTCTTTGTCTCCAGGATCTCTCCATATTTGTTGAAGGAGGAAAAATAGCTATATTGATATGGGACATGGATATTAGAAGGATGATGTTTTCCTTGAGAAAATTAAAGGGGACAAGGCTAGAGTGAGAGGCTTACCGGAGTAAGAATGCCAATATTGGCCACTCTAAGTTCAATGTACACTGATTCGGTGGAGTACACAAACCACCCAGCAGCAGTAGAGTTCTCGGGCTCCAGTTCCTTCCTCTTCTAATTCTCTATCTCAGACTTATAGGACTCAGCAGGATTAGCAGTCTAACACATTAGGGTCTAATTCTTAGGATAGCATCACAGTAGGGCATACCTACTTTACCTGTAGTTGTTGCAGCAAGAATCATTTGAGAAAGTTCTTGTATGCTCATAAAAACGTATTGGGTATGTCAAGTTGGACATAGAATCAATGATTTCCCACCACTAGGTAGGGAAACAATGGAAGCCAGACCCAGTCTATGTCAACAGCACCAACATGGCTCATAATTGAGCAGGCTGCCACATCCAGCATCGATGGCAATTAGAACTAAGATTGGTTTTATATTCTTGGGTCCTTCAAAAATTAGGAGGACTCTCGATATATGGTTAATGGTATTTTACGATTCCACTGATATGATGCTTATGTATTTTTATATCCTAGAACTAGCCTATACTTTGTTACTCCCTATATAGCTACTAAGTTCAGAGTTAGTCCTGAACATCTCCTAGAGCTAGTTAGTAACTCCATTATAGCATAGAGAGTACCAAATTTTCCAGTATTAGTCCTCTAGAAGTCCACCTCAGCCGACCTTATAAGGTTTGACATTTAAGATTTTGATGTCATCCTTGGCATAGACTGGCTACGTTCCTACTATGCCACGGTTGACTATAGGACCATAGTTTTCAGATTCCAATTTCCTGATGAGCCAGTCTTAATGTGGAAATGTATTCTATTCATCCCAAATGTTTGCTTCATCTCTTATATTAAGGACAAGACGATGATAGCCAAGGGGTGCATCTATCATATAGTATGGGTTAAGGGCTCCGAGTTAGAGACCCTAGTCTTCGGTGAGTCCAGTGGTTAATAAACTCCCATTTATGTTTCCTGAAGATCTACATAAAGTCCCTTTAGATA
This sequence comes from Withania somnifera, assembly GCA_039654485.1. NCBI lineage: Eukaryota > Viridiplantae > Streptophyta > Magnoliopsida > Solanales > Solanaceae > Withania > Withania somnifera. The sequence goes on from JBDJHY010286465.1 coordinate 19,286, forward strand.
GGTAGATTGAATTTGGTATAGACCTTCTTCTATATACTCAGCCAATCTCCAATGGACCATATAGAATAGCTCCAGCGAAACTTAGAAACTCATAGGAACAGTTAACATATATCCTATATATGGGATTTATCAGGACTAATGTATCCCCATAGGGGGGGCTCCTATCCTTTTCATGCAAAAAAAAGATAGGTCTTTCAGGATGTGTATAGACTACCATCAGTTCAACAAGGTCATAACCAAAAACAAGTATCTAATGACCTATATGACCATCTTTAGGGAGCCAATTATTTCTCCAAAATAGACCTCAAATC
>JBDJHY010286466.1:0-10133 GCA_039654485.1 Withania somnifera
ATGGTCAGGCGGTTTGTTTCTCAGGAGTTCTTCTTAGATTTTTCTTTATGTACTCTTCATTTTATCTAGAAGATGCACCATTGTCCTATGGTGACTTCCTCCAACCACAAGTTTTCAGTAGATATAGCTTGTGACCCACGTTACTTGAGAATTATATTAGTCGATCCTTGAGAACAAAGAGTAGCTAACTCTTGTGAGTAAATGGATAGCTCCCTCTATTCAATTTACCTTTATTCTGGATTGGATCCAAGGATCTATCTTTGTCATCCGTCCATGATTGGTTTAAGTGATGCCTTATCTTTTCTTCCATGATTTTCTCAGACCTATGTTTGTTTTGTTCTCGCTTATGTAATCTTAAGCGAATAGATACCTTGGTAAATGGTAGTAATCTTTAGTGGTGGATCAAGGTTATGGTATTCCATTGGATTTTGTATGTCAGTTATGTGTTGGATTTTTATTCTTAGTTAGGTGATGTGATCGTGTAGGCTTGGCCCTCTTGAGAAGATACTGATTTTGTTTTTGCTGGGATTTCTGGCATTGAGACTAGTAATTGGTTTATATGAGGTTTGAAATTTAGCCTCGTGGATGCTCCTTCCATATTGGATTCGGGATTCTAAGTTATGGGCACTAGGTTTCAGGATGTTATGAGTAGTTGGAATTCATCCTTTTTCTTAGTATTGTGATAACCATTAGCTTTAGGTATTTGGTTTTTTGGTAGCTCTACGTCTTGTTCTGTTATACCGTATTGGTATAAGACAATGGTAAGTGAGTTTACAGTCATCACCAAAAATTATTGACAGTATGTGGATAGGATGATAGAGTACCTTGGGGTGATTATTCCCTTGTGTTTCAAATGTCTCTTTTTGGGTTGATTCCTGGTTGGTTTCAGATTGATAGGTTTATTTTAACACTCGAAGTAGAGACAAGTCATTTTAATTTCATTCTCTAAGTCATTGGTAGGGTTGGATTTGTAGGCAAGGACAATTTCTATCAATGGTTCTTGGTAAAGTTAGTCGGTTAGTATCAATAGCTTTTGGATTCTTGAGTCCTTGATGTTGTTGGTCGATTGTACTCGTGAGGATCATAGTCTTAGGATATCTCATATGGGTTTTTGTTAGGTTTTGATGGTGTATTATGGCTAGATTTGTATTTTGTGGGTTCAGAGCTAGTGACCCTATTCAAACTATTCTTTGTGAAGCCCTTTGTACTGAATATTCTATAATCTGGAAGTAACGAAGATGTGCAGAGATTTTTTGTATTAGCTATGTTTGAGAGGTTCGCTATATATACGGGATTCTCATTTTTGTTATTCTAGATAGGGGAACTTTGTTAATTTATCAATTATGGAGGACAGTAAAATACTAATTTGACTGACAGTCGGTTCGAGCATATCATTTAGGTACTTAAGGATATACTTTAAGCTTGTATTCTCAACTTTGGTAGTAGTTGGGGTTGACAATTTTCCTTAGAAGTGTATCATATGATGAAATTTATTATTCCAGTGTTTAAATTTCACCGTTCGAGGTTCGGTATGACAAGCATTGTGTAATGAACCATTTCGTCATTTTATTGCTTTCTGGCTTTTACAGTATTTAAAGCCATTTGGTAGTTGCCCCAAATTATTAATGACTTGCTGGGACAGTAGTTCGGTGCCTTGGTAGCTCATTTTCCTGTTATCTCAGTTTTCCTATTTTGAACTTTCAGTTTTTATACGGTGGAACTCAAAAGTGAGTTTGTAGTAAACGCACTCAGAATCGAATTGTAGCAGTTCTGTTAGCTCTAGAATGCCAAATTTTATGTAGGTGGACCTTGGGTTTGTTACCTGGGGTTTTAATTTGAGTTCAAGCTATTTTGTGGAAATCTAGTTTAGCCAAAGCTCATTTTTGAACCTATGTTGTATTTGGGTTATCAAATCATTATATCAAAATTACAACAATTCCATTATCTTCAAAATGTTGATTTTGGCCAGTAGGTTTGTTAGTTTCCTTCCGGGTGTCCTGGCTCATTTTGGGTAGTTTGTCGAAGTTTAGAATTTCGTCTTTTTAGTTGGTTAGAGGAGCATTTGAGGACCTTGGAGATTTTGGACACTCTTGGGGCTGTTTTTTCTTTATATCTTGTCGAGGGTTCCGTTAGTCTATGGTGGCAAGGATACAAGGATCGGAGGACACCAGGGTTAGCCCTACTGACTTGGTGATAGTTCAAGGAGCCCTTCATGGCCTATTTTGTACCGAGGAGCACCCATGAGTCATTTCAAGCCTAGTTTGCATGGTTGTTTTAGGGGTCTATGACAGTTTCAAATTACGAGGCTTGTTTTCTTGATTTATCTAGGCACCTTGGGGACCTGTTACCTACAATGGAGGAGAATATTCACCAATCTAGTTATGGGTTTAGATTGGACCTGCAAAGTGAGGTCGAGTTGGTTGTTATTTTAAAAAAGTTATTTTAGAAAGTTGCGGACCATGCCCATAGCATGGAGGCTTTGGCTCACAAGGTCTAAGGGGACAGCGAGAAGAGATAGTGTAACAGGGTAATTTTATAAAGTCCATATCTGAGAGCTGTGATTTTAGCAAGGGGATTCAAACTAGCCAGTGGCATCAGGCCTCACTTTAGGCCTCAGGTATTGGGTTGAGTGGTCACCCATCCAAGAGCTCAGGTTCAGGTTTGCATAGGCATGCTGATGGATCCAGTGGTCAGGACCGAGTTGAGTGCAGGTGTTTGGGTGTTGAGAGATGGGCCACTATGCTAGAGACTGCCTTAGGTTTTCCAAAGATTGTTTGCTAGGAGGTTTCTATGAGTCTGGGAATCTAGTCCATTTCATAAAGGATTTCCCATAGTGTGGGGCTGCTCAGGCACCATTTCTAGCATAGCCACTTCAGGCAGTGCCACCGATAAGAGGTAGATAGGGAGCTAGTGGTATTGGCCAGAGATAGAGATAGGTACCTCTAGGGTAGGGCCCATCAATAGTTTCTTGCATTCCTAGATGGTTTTGATGAGGGAGCCTTAAAGAGTGATGATGATATTCCTAGTATGTGCCTCAGCTTTAGATTTTTTTTGATATGTTTCGACTAATGATTTGCTTTCTTTCTTTTCTTTCTTTATTTTATTCCCTGTGAGATTTTACCTATGGTTGACTATTGGTGTGTCTGTAGGCTGAATCCTAGAGGTGGATAGACTATTGGGCTATGTGAATTGTTAGTAGTGGGTCATAACGCGCAGGCCTATTGGGGGGAGTCCTATAGGTGTTTGGACAGGTTGTGTTTTTCTATGTAGGAGGTCAGTTTCCTTTCTTCTCATGTAATTCTAGGTCATTCTCAATGACCATTGCCTTAGCAATGCCTATTAATCCCACGTTAGGGAAGGTCGACCTCCTAGGCACTTGCTGATTTGGGTTTTATTTTTCTCATTGGACGGGATACTGGGTTTCATCCGAGGCATTCCTTAGCCATGTGTTTCTATTTCCTTTTTTTCATTTTTCTTTCTGGAGTTAGGAGTTCGAGGGTGGAGGAATGTTGTTTCTCAGGTGGGTAGTTGCACTTTTCTTAGTGGTAAATCATGTGGGTGATGTCCTCAGAGGTTCCTTTTGGGGTTTGTTTAGATTTTCTTGTTTATAGTTAGTTTGTGGGATGTCAGCATGGTTCTTCCTCAATCTCTGGTAGTGCTTTGTTTCTAGGGTTATGTTCGAGTGAGGTTGGTATTTTTGGGGGTTGTGTTGACCTAAGATTTTAGCTAGCGGCCTTGTTGGAAGGTTACAGGTTATGTAGGGCTCAGGGGAGTTCTTGTGGATAAGTTCTCCCAGACGCGTGTTGTTGGTTGTTTGCACTGCCTGACATCTTGCAAGGGGTATAAAATCCCAATACACCTTAACCAGTTTGAGTCATAAGGACTATCCTTCTTAGACTTTCGAGGAAGAAAGTCCTATTTAGTGGTGGATATTGTATTGATATGTTTTGTTATTTTCTTGATTTATGCCTTTTTTAGTATTTAGATCTATCTGATAGTTGCCCAAGTCATTTATGACTTGCTGGGACTGATAGTTCGGTGTCCCAGTAGCTTATTTTCTTGTGATCTCAGTTTTCATATTTTGAAGTTTCAGTTTTAAAATAGTGGAACTCGAGAATTAATTTGTAGTAAATGCACTTGGAATCAATTTTTGACAGTTCTATTAGCTCCAAAATATCGACTTTGGTCCAGGTGGACCCTAGGTTTGTGTCCTGGGGTTTTTGTTTTAATTCAACCTATTTTGTGGAAATCGTGTTAAGCTAAAGTTCATTTTAGATCGTGTGTGGTCTTTTGGTGATCAGAGCATCAAATAAGAATTTTGACGGTTCCATCAGCTCTTGAATGTTTATTTTGGGCTAGTAGGTTTTTAAGTTTGCTTTCTGAGGTGTCCAGGATCATTTTGGGTTAGTTTCTGGAAGTTTGGAAATTTCCTCCTTTGAGTTGGTTTGAGTTTGGGGCTTTTTTTTCCTTAAACAACCTAGGTTTGTCGTTTTGTCGATCTCTTAATTCTGAAGTATGTTTTCCACCCAAAGTGATCTTTAGGTTTCCCATAGTTTTTTTCTCAGGTTACAGATTGCCCTAACAATGGTCTCCCCAGCACCAAGGGCTTCGCCATAGGGAAGGCTGCATTAGCGAGCCCTAGATCTCCCTGGCTAGGTTGCCCCTGTGGGGAAATGGTTCACACTAGAGTCATGTGTAGCCTATAAAAAATTTCATCCCCTTCATTTCAAATCATTTTCCTTTATTATAAACCACGATATTTGAACCTTGATTGGATGTTTTAGGGTGTTTTAACTTGGGAAAAGTTGTGGGATGTTGCATTGGAGGTAGTGCGACATAGTAGTGCAAGTTTTCCCTGAGTATTTCTCATTCTTTTTGTCTTTTTTAGCTTTATTGTAAGAATTTTAATTCCCTTACTTTTCAACCTGATTTCCCCCTTGGCTCCTTGTCATTTTGGCCTTATTTTATGACCCCAGTTTATTCATGCAATATGAGAATTGGTCTTCCTGTTTTAACCCCTGAAACCTTAATTTGCTAGTTTTGAAGTGTTGTCCCTTAGTTCTGGATATGTTCTCTTCCTGGCCTTGCTGCGGGCGACCACAAACTGTTATTGAGGTGGCTCGGCCTCCAGGGCATGGAGCCTTTTATTTTTCTTAAGGTGGCGTGGACCCTTTTGTTGTTGTTGAGGTGGAGTGAACTCCAGGGCCAAAACCCTTTTGTTTATATTGAGGTGAGCGAAATGTAGGGCGTGGACCCATTTGTTGGTTTTGAGGTAGAGCGACCTCTAGGGAGCAAACTCTTTCTATGACACTGCTCACATTTAGTTTCCAGCACCCCATTTAGTCATTCGTTCGTGTTTGTGCTAGTTTGGCTTATAGGGTATTCATGGAGAGTTTGTTTGTGTTTTATAATTCCAATGGTGGGATGGGGAGCCTTTGGATTTTGTCTGGTTACTACTTTCTTTTCTTTTTATATTCCTATTTGTTTTTATTCTTACCCAGTTTACTTATCGATTTAATTGGGCTGGATACCAGGTACCACTTCCATGGGGTGGTTCATTGTGTTAGTTATTCTTAGTTGATTTTTGTATTGTTATGCCTTATCTTCCTATCCTATTTTTTCTTGCTTTTCTTCTGACCTGATTTGCTTACTCTCTATTCTTACTTGTATTTGATTTTTGACCAATCAACCTATGATGCCTACTAGGTACTTTGTGTTTTGGTGCTCATGCTACACTTCTATCCCATTTTCGTTGAGCAGATAGTAGTGCAGGCCTTCGTAGGAGACATGATCGTGCTGAGTAGAGAAGCAGGTGATTTCAAAGATAAATGTAAGCTCCAGCATTCAGGCTAAGCCTATTCTCCAGCTGCCTTGGGTTTTCCGCCTTATACTTTTCAAGGCAGACCGGTCTTGTAGTTAGTTATAATTGGAGCAGTTGTATATATATAAATATTCTATTTTGGATACTCTAATGTAGATAGCTCCATTTTTTCACAGTCACCAACTAGGAGGTGTTTTATATTTTGTCTGTTATGTGTATTTCTTTTGTTCTACCTTGTATTGATTTATTACTATTTATCATCTGTTATTGGCCCATTACATATCACTTTAGGCTGAGGGATTAGGGCTTGTCTACTGGAGAGTGTTAGACGCTATCACAATTCGGGATTTGGTTCATGATAATTTCATGAGTTAGTAAGGTGTACCTCCATAGTTTTCCTTCTCAGCACGAGAGGACCAAAAGTTTCATTGTTGGATTGATCATGCCTAGTCTGTGAGTGATTCCAACAACGGTGTGTTAGGAGATAGGGTTAGCTAATTAGGAAATTTTGGAGAGTTCTAATGACTTTAGAGGGGGATCAGTTTGGTTTTATTGGACAGAGTTCTGAGAAAACTTTGAGTTATGCCTTTTTAGAGCAATAGGTAGTCGTGGAATTGGGGTTCATCTAGATTTTCTCATTGGATTAGACCATATGAGCCATTATATGTATGTAGGTTTATGGGTCATATTACTATAGATTACACCCAGCCAGGGTTGGTTCTTACTCGTGTTAGGACCACGAGGTTTTGTTAGCTATTTCAGCGGTTAGGGTTATGCATAACATGTGGTGCCCCTGATCATTATGATAGGGATTTCCCTAGAGGTTGGTTGTGTTCTGAGTGTGAGATTTCTAATCACTTTTCTACAAAATTCCCCCATCATAGAGTGGACCATCCATCATCTTGTCTGAGTTAGGGTTCTCGTGTGCCTTAGATTTTGTGACCTTAGGTTTGATGTGTTAGCCTATGATTATTTATCCCTTGTCTTATTTAGCTTTTGTATTTGGTGCCTATCTTTCTCTATTTATTTTTCCCTCTAATTGTTGATGTTGAACTTTCTGTGCCCTTATTTAGCTTTTGTTCTTATGTACTCCATTTTAGCCTATTGTTTGCTTTACTCTATGATGAGATTAGCTTCTTAGATGTTATTGAGGTTGTTATTTGTAATCCCAACACTTGATTTCTTATTAGTGGATCGTGTTGTTAGATCTTTTTGAGTAGTTGTTGATGAGCTTGATCTTTGGGCAGTGATATTCTTGATAGATGGGTGACCATAGATATGTTGGGCATTGTTGGACTACCTTTTTAATTTTGCCCATTCGTAGACTGTTGCATAGATCTATGCCTTGATTTTTTTTCAATATGTTTTCGGTTGCATGTGGGGATCTTTTATCCATGCACGGCTTGGGACTTACCAAGTCTACTAGTCTAGGATATCAGTTCTGTGAAATATTTTTGACTCATTTTTCTTCTCCCACAATGTTAGCTTTCATGCTTCATCCCTTGTCTATTTGGTGTCCAATGAGTTGTAGTTGAGTGTTCTAACTTTACTTTTGAGTAAGGTTTTGAGATTGATTTGGGCATTTGGGCTCATTTTTTCCATTCTTTTTATTCGGCATTATTTGAGTTGCAAAGATTTGAGGTTTAGTTTGGGGATCATGGGATTATCGTCAAGAGTTGTGGTAGATTTGTTCTTGTGTTGTTTCCCAGGTTGATTCTTTAGTAATGTATCAAGGGAGTTGATCCTAGTGTTGCTATCCTCTGTATGTTGGTGTTTTGGGGGATTTAGGTGATCCATTGTATGGTTGGCAGTCGTTCGGCTATTAATTTGAATTAGCTTATTCAGTCTTGCTTGAGTGTGTATTTGTGTATCTAGTTTTTTCTTGAGTAATGTTTGGATATTGAGTAAAGAACTTCTTCATGCCTTTGTTGGTTCATCATATTAGTAGAACGGAAGTGTGGTTAGTACTATGAGGACTTGCAAGTATTTTGGGTTTGATTGGACTTATTTCCCTTTTTGGTTCTTGTTGGCATTGTGGTTAGTATGGTCTTGGCAGCTTATTGGGTTTTCTTCTCTAGATGTGTATTCACTTGTTGTGATCTTTTATTATGTGCTTTACTTCCTAGTTTTGATAACAGCTGGTGGCCAAATATCTCTCTTACTAGATTTGTTTGGGCTTTACTGGTCTAGATCACTTTTTGTAAGTATTGGTGGACTTTATTTCAGATTATGTGATGGGTTTTGAGTTTGGACTTCTATTGATGAGTTGGATGGTGATTTTTGGTTGTTGGATTTGACTGATTTCTAGTATCGGACTCCTATTGGATTTCACCTTGTTACTCTGTTGGTTTACTCCAGGATATTATTTCATCAATGTATGGAGTATTTCAGAACGAGTTGTTTAGTCTTTGTAATGGTTTTTCCATTTGTATGAGAACAGATTATTATTCCAGTTTGGTGATTTTGGGGAAATGGGGACTTTGAAGTTTTTGGAAGTTTGAGCGGCTTGGATGTGTTCCCCTATCCTTGGAAATAATTTTAATTAGCCAAGAAGGTCTTGTATGGTTGGTTTTATCCTATCTCGAAGTCCGGTTCCTTTATTTCCCCCTATATTCAGATTTATGAGGACGAAAGTCTTTTAAGTAGTGGATATTTATGACCCTTACAATTATTTCTATATTCTTTGTATTTTCAAGAATCTTAGAGCTTTTCTATAGCGGCCCTAAGTCATTTTTTACTAAACAAGACCGGGGTTCGGTTCTCAGTTTGTTCGGTTGGTAGTTATGTCTGTTTTCCTATTCCAAGGGCTTAACCTTTAATATCATTGACTTTGATCAACATTTCTTTAATGTGAACTCGCAACCAAACTATGACAGTTCCATTAGCTCTAGAACATTATTCTGAACTAACTCTTGGTTCGTGCATGGAAGCCTCTGTTTTGAATTTATCTCATTTTGCGCATTTTTGTATTTTGAGAGTTCAAAAGTTTGACTTCAGTTGACTTTTATAATAGAGCCTTGGATTGAAAATGTGACTGTACCATTATCTCTAGAACGTCAATTTTAGGTTAGATGGAATGTTGGTTTGGTTTGCGAGTGTGTAGGTTTCCTTTTAAGTGTGCGGTTGAAAGTTTTGTTCAGCCATAAAAGTTGTTTTTGTCATATCTCATTAAAGAGACCTCCTACAAAAATTTAATTTATTCCATTAAGTCCGCAATATCGTTTACACTAACAAAAAACATATATGGTTTGTATATATGGGGTTCATAATGAGTTTTGGGGGCTAAAGAATCATGTTTTGAAATTGTTGGTAATGCTGGAACCGAAAAATTTGTCATTACTGACTAATTATTCATTTTACTGATAAATCGATGATTGACTAGTCACTCATTTTGTCGATTATCGACATCTGAGGCTAGTATGCCTATAAATACCACCCCCCAAAAAAACCCGATTTTCTTACACTTTTATTCATCTTTTTAACCTCAAACACTCTCAAATACTATACTAAAATTCTTGGGTCTTTTCATATGATTTGGGTGAAGTGTAAAAAAATTGTTTCTTCAAAAGTTCCTTGATTACTAGTTGAATTTCACCCATACTTTCCCCAAATTTCATACAAAGCTCCATTTTCTTCATTTTAAAACCTTTGTTGATGAACTTGAATCTTTTGGGTCTTCTTCATTAAACTTTGAAATTCTTGGGTAATGCATATAATCCCTTTTCCATCATTATTTGGTTAGTTTCCATCCTTAATTCATTGAGTTTCTTCCCAAAACATTTCCCAAATTTTCAAAGGGGGTTCTTCACTTTATTTTTTTAATTCAAGAGTATTTTTTGCTCGTTTTAGCTCCAAATTTTGTGTATGAATTCCCTATGATATGGAGAAAATTTTTGTATTTTTGTTTAGAGTTTTAGGTTCATAGGGCCATATGCCTGTTTTTACCCATATTTTTACCACATCAATTGTCATAACTTTATAGGTTTCATTGCACTTGTATTAACGAGTAGGTTATTATGTTGCTAGGTCCATTATCGTTCGATCTCATTTTCATGTTTTATGGAGATTTAGAGAGGTCCTAGCATCTTCTACACAGTATTTATGAGCTTTCCTTTGCATGATATATAGGCTACGACTTATGATCTTAGAATTTGGTTAGATGACAAATATAGTACAATTTAGCATCCTTGGGTTGGGAATTTTAGGTTGGCACCCTCCGGTTCTTGATTATTTATTAGTGTTGTAGTTTGATTCTAGATTACCCTATGATCTGCACTTGACTATAGAATATAGATGGTGGGATTATTGGGAA
>JBDJHY010286477.1:0-10132 GCA_039654485.1 Withania somnifera
TATATTATATACACATGCAAAACGTGTATGCTAAAACTAGTGTCTACAAATCTCGGACGACTTAAACATGGCTAGGGATATACATGATGAACCTAGACATGACCCAATGACTTCGGATCAGATTAAGTTTACTTGAAGTCAATCTGCCAATGTTGGGTAGTTGATAGTTACTACTATAGCTCAGGCTGTGCAAGGAAAACCCTGCTGGTATGCAGGTAAGAAATAAGCTAGGCGCTAAAATAGGTATTTTGGCGCTAGAATTTGAAGGATGTACATGCATATGAATTGCACATATAGGGTAGTTGGTAGTTACTAATATAGCTCAAATGTTGGGTTTTCGTACCCAAAAGAAGATCATTTAGTCGCATTTGAAAGAAGAAAATAAAATCATATGGAGCAAAGGTTTTGCAGATGAAAAGGAGATGGTGATGGTCCTACATTGTCTCCAAACCTAAAGGGTATACTTGCTGGGAATAAAGTTTGTTGTGAAGACGGGAGATATGGCCAATACTTACTTTTAAACTCAGCAAAAATTGATCTCAAAGAAGGCCTAGTGATAGAAGATACTTGTTGAATATAACTTCATTTGGGTACAAGAACCAGGAAAGCAAAATCAAGTTGTGGATGCACTAAGTTGCAAAGAGGTATTTTCTACAGCTTATGCCATCACTAAACTTGAATTTGATTTCTTAGATAAGATAAAGTTTAGTGCTTCCTTTGATTCATTATATGTGAAATTAATGGATCAAGTGAAATAGGGGACAATTAGATGGTATTGGATCGAGCGCAATCTATTTTGTTTTAAGAGGGAGAATGGTTGTACCACAAAGTGATAGGATGTGTAGAAAACTCCTTAAAGAAATATATGATAATGTCTATGTTTCTCATCCTGGTGCTGAAAGGATGATGGCATTATTGCCTCAAAATTATTTCTGGCCGAAAGTGGAAGATAACATTAAAGCCTATGTAAAGTCTTATCTTGTGTGTCAACTTGATAAAACTAAAAGAAGAAAGGAAGATGGGTTAATGCAAGCTCAACGTATTGTAAAACGTCTATGGTCTTCCATTTCATAGATTTTATTAGGGGATTTAGATTACAAAGCATAAATTATGGTTGTGGTTAACATATTCTCAAACTATGTTGTTTTCATGGCTGCTCCTACTCTTTGTTCTTCTAGAAAGACTGAAATTTTATCTCACATTCTATGTGAGTTTTCTAAAACCCTTCATGAACTGATGAAGATCCATCAAGGTCAATATCTAGATGTGCTCCTCATGGTGTGAGAAGAAGTATGATCAGGATATTGAGAAGATCTTGGATCACCGGATGTTGCGACTAAGCAAGAAGAATTGGCAGACATAATTTCTGATTCAATTAATAAGCAAACAAGATTGTGATACTACTTGGGAAAAAGGTACATCATTATGGCAGTTTGAAGACAAAGTTAAGGCGTACTTAGATTCTGCATCGTCGAGGACGACGAGGTCGTCTAGTAGGGGAAGTTTGTTAGAACCATAACTTGATGGTTCGGATAAATCAAACATTACTAGGGATTTACATGATAAAACTAGCCATACCCAATGACTTCGGCAATTAAGTTTACTTGAAGCTAGTCTATCGACATGGGCATGTAGGAAGCACATAACCCATGTGTCTGTCATGTGGCAGGCAATAGTGGCCTATTTAAAGGCACTGGCAGACCGTCACAGGCAGAGAATGATGTGATTCGGGTTACACAATGCGAACTTGACCGAAAACAAAAATGTGAAAACTAAAGATATGCAGAATTATCAAAAAAAACATAGAAATTAAAGTCAATAATACCAAGAGAAATAAGAAAATGAGAAGAGAAGAAAGAAAGAAAGATACCTGAATTACGAATATCTAAGGGAGAATGGAATTGTAATTCACAGAATGAAGAGTCAATCGAATCCACAAATAAGCATCCACTATGAACGACAAGCGAAGTAGTTCTAAACCAACAATAGAATTGAACCTACTTCTAAGCCTAGATTGCAACCCTAAATCTACTCATTATCTACCATCTACCTAAAGGCTCTAACAACTTTATCAAATATTCATTCTCTGAATTATGTGAACTGACTCTATAAAATAATTGAAGATTATGTATTTACAATAGTCTAAATTTTCACTAATTATATTGATCTAAAAAATGACTCAATATGTCAAAGTAGTCCTTCAAGTCTTGAAGATTTCACACTAACCCCTCAAATTTAGGTCTTATCAACTCAAGCCCTTGAAGTCTTCCATCATACCCAAGCTATCTTCCAAACTTGAAATTGTTCCTTGTGGTCCTTGTATTCACCCGTTGGAGCTCCTTTTAATGCATCCTAACACCTATACCATAGATCTTCTTAATTATCCCTTGCAACATATGTATAGCCTGATTGGCATCATACGTGCTCATATCATCCTCCCTTTTTTGAAAAGGATCCGTCTCGAATCCAAACCTGGAAAAAAATAGAGGAACACAAAACCCATATCTCCTTATGATATGTGGGTTAGTACAATGGTTAGTGTAAACAAAAGAGCACTAACAAACATAAACCACTATGGATAACCAATTCTTCCGCCATACCCACACAAACATTATAAAGTCTAAGGCACAAGAAACTTGAATATCCCAAGGGTTAGGAGTAAAAGAATCCCTAACGTAGCAACAACCATTTAGATGAGTCACACGTGGTTTAAAAATAATGACAATTGGCCAACCACATGGAACTCGAACCTTCATAAGAAATTAACCCCAACTCGACATGGGCGTCATCATAAGCAAATAGGTAATATAGAAAAGTGCTAAGAAAACCAATTCCCTTCAATATATTTCCACTCATGAAATCAAAACTAGAGTCAAGACTCATGGCAATTACATTATCAAAAATGGAGGCAACAAAAGAAGAAAATAAGTTGCCTTGTGGAAAGAGGCCACCTCTCTTGTCCCAACAATCCTCTAAAAGGAGTGGGTTTCCACATGGAGTCCAATCACATACTTGAACTTTCCTATCCTATTGAAGGTGGCAATGAGCAACAATCACATAGTTGATACCTAGATGGTACCATGGACTTACCCAAGTTAATTCTTTCTTGGTATCTTGACCAAGCTCATTCAAACACAATACCAAACAAAATGTGCCACCGGGGTCAAATAGTAAAGATTCACAATCATCTGGGTTAAAAGAACACCCAATTTTCCCAATGGCATCCCTAGTTGCATACCACATATATTTCACATCAATACAAGTATCGTCATATGAAAATAGGTAGTATAAGAAGGTACCTCTTAAATTGACTTCATCTAATGTGTCCTAATGAGAACTTATACTTGTTTGTACAAGTACATCATGTCCTTGACTCAAAAAGGAAACACTCAATGATGAAGACCTAATCACGGCATACGTATTACCTATGTCCTCCACACTATCCCTTCCAATTAATGTACTATCATTTCCAAGTAAGGGTTCTAATATTAAAAAGTGTGTCATCCTCCCATAGTAGGTTGTTAAACAAACTATAAACTCCAAAGGAAGCTATATGTACAACATCATAAGATCTCCCACTAGGCTTATCTTCCATAGCTATGCAGTCATCAAATAGAATATTATCCTTGAAATCATACGCCAATTCATAAGTCTTTTAATAAGAATTAGAACGGAAATCATAACTTAAGGAATAAAGATCAACATTAAAGCACTCTATGACTATTCTTAAGATCAACTCTAGTAACTTCTTCAATACAATAAGGCTCATTAAGCATATTATCCAATCCCTCATATAGCTGGTTATTGTCATCCCTAAGTTAACTCTTGTAATTAAACATGATAATTGGTGTCATTTCAAGTTCAAAGGCTTCATACATTTTGAACCAACTAACACAAAACCAATACTCTCAAGATGAGGACTCCTAACTTGACACAAACCGCTATCATCATAAATGAATCACAACTCAAGCTTACACATGAATCAAGCAATTCATTATCATACTTATCAAATAAGGGTGGGGTATCATATACGGTATCACAATTAAGACCAACATCGAAGGGACTTTTACCACTCGAGTTCCTTAAATAATCTAATAAGTCAAGACTATTTTCACCCAAAGGATCATCCCTACTATAAGATAATGTATTGCTATCCAAAGCATAAGTGCGGACATTAGGTGGACTCAAATCGATCTTACTAGAAGATGCAACTCGTTCATCAAAAGGATCAACTAATGTGTCAACACTTTCACAAATCCATTATCCATATAATTCAAAAAGCCATTAAACTTGACATATAGAGAAGACTCATTTAAGTCATAAATGCTAACACTAGATAGACACAAATGGACTTTAGGAAACTCAATTCAGTCATCTAGATGATCAACTAGAATTTGTGACTCATGACATTGACATCATCATCAAGCAACAAAGTTCTACCATGGTCACCAGAAAAAGAAGGCTCATCAATACAAGACAAAGAATTATCAAATGAAGGTAAACTATCATACAAACTCAAATCAACATCATGTTCCCTTGCATTTCTCTGAGTGTTGAGTTTAGCTACCATACCTGTAATCATACAAGAAGGATCTTCTTTGTCTTAGCTATATTATTTGGAGAAATCTTGACCTTTTGTTAAGCTTTCAAGTTCCTCATGGTTCTCCATGCAATGAGGTTCTTCATTTGGCTTGTTTCCGAGAACACTTGTATAAGAATCACAACTAAAAGAAGAAGAGAAGTTAGTCTAAGTGTGTGACAACTCACTCACGCCACTCATCACAACCTCTCATTTTTTCACTCTAGAGTTGTCACATAACACTCCCTTACTCCTCTCAATCTTTTATCCCTCAATGTTATCGGAGTTGGGACAAGTGCCAAGTATTCCCTGTGAAGAAATGGAAGATTCCTTCATATCAAGCCTCTATTTGGTGGCTCAAGGAATGGAGAATTCACTCTATAAGTTCAACTCCTTAATGCCAACCTCACATGGTGAATACTTCTTAGATTAAAGTGGAGACTCCTTTGTTGCACCCTTACAAGGAGTCTTCATTTACTTTTGCAATTCTTTGGCCTGTAGTTGCTTGCAAAAATAAAGGAGCTTGTCACTATCCATGTGAAATCTCCTAGCAAACTTGCTTTCCCTTGTTTCTTATGGAGGACTTATTGAGAAGAGGTAATTATAATTGCGGTCCCAATATAGTGATGCCAAGAACGAATAAGTTGGACCCTATGATCTTCAAACCATGAGTTTCCCCAAGGACTTGACAACCTTGCATTAGAATTATGTCACACCAAACCTCTTCTTGATACTTTCCAAGTGACAAGAGTACCTTCACACCTTTATCTACCTGATACACATATTGAATCTGATATGGGTATCGTCTCATCAATCAAGGTAGCCCCAAGTATTCTACCACATAAGCTGTGATGCATTTATGGGTAACATGATCACTAAACTCAAGTACAAACCCCGAACAACCATACACTTTCACATCGATCTTATACATTGGTTGTATTGAGACTCTCTCACCTCGAGTCCTTCGTTTTACCTCACTTCTATCATTTATCACCCCTCTCATTCTTTCCCAATCCCCGTCACTATGTGAAGGAAAATAAGCTTCGAAATTAGGGAAAGAAGTATGGGTCATAGCATACTAGGAAGTAGGTGTCACACCCCTACTTTGGTCCACATGATGCTTTAGTGTCGGTGTCCTATTCCATTGAGTTAGATAGAACGTTGCACAAGCTAAGGGATAGAACGCAACCTCACAACTTCTGTTCCTCTTCGATTATCATAAGAATCACACTCATACTCTCAAAATTCATCCTCATATCTATAAGAACCATCATAGTACTCATAGACTTGTCCTTCGTATCCGGGAGTTTCATCACCATACTCGTCTCCACTATTAGTACAAGCATATTCACTAATGTCATCACAAGCATAAGACGAATTTGTGGATGATATTGTAACCTTATATTCCCCGTGTACCTACAAAACTCAACAAACAAGTTAGTTTAAAAACCTCACACCTTTAATATGAAATGCACTCAATGTACCTAAAGGCGTTCTTCCAAAAGTTGATAAAGGACTAACTTGACCAATCAATGCACAATGATACTTACTCTAAGTAAAGGAATGAATTTTTTTCCACTCAAAACAAAGGACAAATAAAAGAATAAAACGGACTAGAATCAATAAAGTCCTATAAATATGTAAAAAGAGAAAAGTTAGAAAAAAGTAGCAAACTAAACGAACACTAAAACTAATTAACTACTAAGTAGGATAATTACTATTCGTAAACCAATTTTCGAAATCAAGAAATGAACTAAGAGTTAAAATTGAAACTATAGAATTAGACCTTAAATTGAGTTGAATGGGATTGATTCCTCAATATTTAGAACAATTTTGGGGAATTTTTCAACATCACTTGATCGTCGTCTAAGTCGGCAGACCGCCATCCAAACCACCCTACCGCCTTGTTGTCCAGTGAGTTAAAACGTTTCAAAATATTCCCTAAGGCTATCCCACGGCAATGACCATCGTCCAATGCCACCTGACTGTCGTCAAGGACAGTGGACCACCGCCCAGTCGATATGTGGCCGTCGTTTTGGACAGACACCTAGGAACATTGCACGAGATTTTTCTTTGTGGTCCCCTTTTGTACTTGTAACCCAATACTTGTCCAAATGGGTAATTTACACATATTAACACCTTTTCCAACTCAAATCACACCTAATGTGGATCAAACAATCTTCAATAATCAAGATATGAATTCCACCAAGAACACATAAAAATCAAACTTAACCAAATCAACTCGGAATTGGATGAAAATTGATGTTTAAGTCCCTAATGACTTGGAGAACACAAATATCAACTATTAAATACCAAATTAATACTTCGCCTTGAGTATGACGAATCAAACGTACTTGTTCTTCATCTTCTTCACATGAAGATATGAAAAATACTAAAGAACACTTGCACATTCAAATTTTCAACCACCCTTCAACGAACTCCAATTCGTACCAAATTTCGACCACGTGCTCCCTTCAATATGGGGAACAAACTCCACTACTTTTTAAGCACAAAACAAGTCCGGAATTTCAATTTAAACCCACTTCAAGTCTTGAAGGGTGAACCCAAAACCTGAAGCTCCCTCAAAACTACTTCAAACATCACCAAATTCGAACCCCACACCCCTCAAGATGTGACAAACAATTGCCAATACTTTTGAAGCCAAGGATTCAACACAAAAACCACCAAAAAGGTCTCAAATTTTGGTTCTATATATGGGCCAAAATTTGAAACTCCACCAAATCACCACCAAATTCCACCAAATTTGAACCCCTAGACTCCTCTTGCTCTGGAAAACAATCCCTAAGACTTTTGGAGCTTTGAATTCAAACAATCTTCCACGAAATTGAAACCCTAGAATTTCAAAACTCAAAGCTTCAACCTCTTCAATGGTGGAAACACCTAAAGAACTCCAAATTGACTCCAACTTTGAAACTATGAATCAAAATAATAGGTGATCAATTCCTAATGTTCAAATCAAGGAACAAACATAAATCAAATCCTAAAATAAAATTTCCTAGGAATTTTGATTTTTTTAATTTTTTTTAATTCAATTTTTTTGTTTTACTTTTTGAACCAAGGATTGTAATTGACGGAACAAAT
Organism: Withania somnifera; assembly: GCA_039654485.1. Lineage (NCBI taxonomy): Eukaryota > Viridiplantae > Streptophyta > Magnoliopsida > Solanales > Solanaceae > Withania > Withania somnifera. The sequence goes on from JBDJHY010286477.1 coordinate 7,682, forward strand.
TACTAGCCAAAGCTTTGATATCAAATGATGCGAGTTGAGTTACACAACGCGAACTGGATCGAAAATAAAAATGTGAAAAGTAAAGATATGCGAAATTATCAGCCAAATATAGAGATTAAGTTAATAATACCAAGAGAAATAAGAAAATGAGAAGAGAAGAAAAAAAGATACCCGAATCACGAATATCTAAGGGAGAATTGAATTGTAATTCACGGAATAGAGACTCAACCGAATCCACAAATGAGCATACAATATGAATGAGAAGCTAAGCATTTCTGAACCAACAATAGAATCGAACCTATTACTAAGTCTAGATTGTAAACCTACAATCTACAATTATCTACCATCTACCTAAAAGCTCTAACAGTTTTATCAAATATTCATTCTCTGAATTATATGAACTGACTCTATAAAATAATAAAAGACTATGTATTTATAATAGTCTAAGTTTTTGCTAATTATAATTGAACCCAAAAGTAACTCAATATGTCAAAGTAGTCCTCTAATTTTGGATCTATCACATTGACCCTTGTAGTTTGGGCCTCATCAACTCAAGTCCTTGAAGTCTTCCATCATGCCCAAGCTATATTTCAAATTTGAGATTGTTCCTTGTGGTCCTTGTATTCACCTGTTGTAGCTTCTTTTAATGCATCCATAACACCCATGCCTTGGATCATCTTGACTACACCTTGCAAAATAGGTATAGCATGATTGGCGTCATATGTGCTTATATCAGAGGGTATTTTTGGCTAAGCTTAGTAAGGTTGTTTATGTGCTTCTTTGTCGCACTAGTTGAATACAAAATTAAAAAAAAATTCATATAATTTGTGTTAATATTGTTAATTTTGTAGCCTAGAGGGTGTTTTTGGCTAAGTTTAGTAAGGTTGTTTATGTGCTTCTTTGTCGCACGAGTTGAATACAAAATTGAAAAAGAGTTTCATATAATTTGTGTTAATATTGTTAATTTTGTAGCCTAGACACACTAAGTATCGAGGGAAAAGAAAAGAGAAGGCTCAAGCCATTGGAGCGTGGCAGCCGTGCAGTGTCAAATTCGAAAACAATTCACCCCATATTACAAACCATGATGGGCTGGTTGGCATAGGCGACAGGCTTGACCAGATATCAGGCCTTTTAGCGGTAACGAGATCCGATGAATGCAAAAACGAACCGACCCGGACCCAGGAGAGCAGCATGGATCCGTCTTTGACAAACAGATGATGGTCGGATAAGGATACAACGCCCCACCTTTCGTTTCCTTCGTTTTTTATTAGCCATATACTCATTCTTACACATAATTCAGGAACAGGGAGAGAGAGTGGGAGAGACTCCCCTATCCCCTCACCAGGAACAACTTCACTTCACTTACACTATAGCTGTTGTCTCTTGATATATACATACAACTCTGTGATTGAAAGGTTTAATTTCTCAACTTGGTTCTCTGTTTTGATTGGTTTCTTCATAATAGCTTTCTTTTAATTTCTGAAAGTTTCTACTCCTTTCTTTGAATAATTTATTTCGGCTTCATTTGCATGTTTTTCCTTAAAATGGTTTTCGTGTAGCAGTGCCATAGTAAACCATAATTATATGCACTGATGAAAAATATCCTCATGTTGTGGCTTGATTTTCTTAAGTTCAACGTTGAGCAATGAACATGGTTCCAGCTAGGCCACGGAGTTTCCCATGGTTGGATTCTTCTTCACTTTATAATTTTTTGGTTTATTCGATTTGTCAAATAGCTTCTAAGTTAAGAGTTCCAGGTGAGATAGTCAAAGGATTTAATTGTTTGTTTGCAAAGTATATATTGTGAGATACTGAATTGCACTTATGAATCATATTTTTAGGGGCTTCCGATTCTGAAGGTGTAGAAAGTATGCTTATAATAAGCTCTTCCATCTATTTAACGTCATTTGAATCTTTCTGAGATGCTAGTCTACATGTTATGATGATTTCTCAAGTACAAATCTATTTTTGTTTTTGTTGTTTGTGAAGGCTTTTCAATCACACCTAAATGGCTAAACATATGCCACTATCCATCCATTTTCAGGAACTCTAGTACTATTTTGTCCTGGGCTTTACTGTTTGCTCTATATGCTTATAATATTTCGGTCATGGTGCAGTTTGCGATCAGCCAATCAAAATATGATGACATTAAATGATAATCATGTTTCTTCTTTCTCTGACTGTTTTATATATATTTCTCAGGCGTGGAACAGATGATTTAATCGTTATAGTTCACAAACCTTAGCAATCCAAATATCAAATCAACATGCTTCCAATGGTTCCAATTGCCACTAGCAATATGTCAGTTACTCCAGGAGCTGTCCTTCTCACAACAAGGAATTCATGTTTATCAAGATATAATGTTTCTCGAAAATCCAGCAAGCAAACTTTACCTACCTCAAAATATATTCTCCCTCTGTCAATATCTGTTAAATTGTTTCCCCATTTTAG
>JBDJHY010286487.1:0-10132 GCA_039654485.1 Withania somnifera
AAATAATAAGGTTTAGCTTTGTTACCTACGGATACAAAAATATTAATCTTGCCTTAGTAATCCTCCTTGGAGCTCAAGACCTCCTTTGAAATTCTTCCATGAGCCTCATGTAATTTAGCATGATGAGGTGCCCCCTTAGGCTTGCTTCCAAGAACCCTATATATGAATTAAACCAACTACAGGGAGAACAAAAGTTAGTGTAAGGTCCCCTCTTTATGAATTTTCCTTTGGAAATTTAGCGTATAATTGTTATTAGAAACAATGCATACACAATAAATGAAGAATTCCTTGAATATATAAATATATAAACATGGTTTCATAAATTCCAAAGCTTAAAACAATTAATGGTGGAAACAAAGAAATTCAAGGGTAGAAAGGGAAGAAAACATACTAAAAACGATGAAGAATCGAAGAACAATGATTCCCAAATTTATCGTCCTTGAAAATATGAGTTGGGAGCTCTAAAAACTGATTGGGAGTAAGTATTATTGCTGAAATAAGGAGAAAGGGGTATTCTGTACCCTTAATATAATGTTGGATGGGCCAAGGCTCAAGAAGGTCACAAGGCCTCTTACTGGAAATAAACTAAGTGTGGGATCCGGGGTGAGGGATCAGGGGGTAAGGGATCCGGGGTAAGGGATACGGGGTAAAGGATTCTGGGGTACCTAATTTGGGTACCTGATCAGGGTACTTGATCCATGGTACCTAATCAAGGTACTTAATTCGGGGTACCTGATCAGGGTATTGATCCAGGGTAGCTGATCAGGGTACTTGATCAGGGGTCAAATCTCCAGGTTTTGCTGCAGAATTTCAGAAATTTAAAATAGCGTCTTGGAATTGAAACGGAGTCAAAATTTTACAAACCTTATATGTTTTTTGAGTGGAAAACATATTACGGACTTAATGGATTCGATGAAAATGGACTACAAGGTCATTTACTCCAGATTAACCCTAAAACCAAAAGGGCCTAAAGGCGTATTTCTCCTCCAACACCTCGAATTCACAACGACACGAAAGAAAATTAACCCAACACTTCTCCTAGCCTAAATTCATCATTTCAGATCTACTGGTAGCGTCAAAATTCCTATCTGACACTCCGAACATCGAGTTTCTAGACAAACACCACTTTTAGGCTAAAACTTAACCAATTTCCATAAATTCGCATAACTTGCAAACGAAACCTCCACAACACAAAATAAGGTCAAACGTGACTTTTGTTTGGCATCTCGGAGCTAATGGAGGTGTCGGAATTAAATTTCAAGGTTTTCTTGAAGGAAAGTTGACTTTGGTCAACAAATACTTAACTTTAGGCTCTAAAATGGGGAATTTAAGATATTTCTCAACCGATTCGCCAGGGATCCGAACTGTCAGTCCCAGCAAGTCCTAAATGACTTGGGGCAACTGTTGAAATGCTCTAAGATACAAAACAACATGTATTTATCATAAATAACCATGAGGGTCATTACATGTCACCTATATGGTCGTGCACTTCGTTTCGAGTTATGAGCATTAACACTATCAGGGTACTTGATTCGGGGTACCTGATCAGGGTACTTGATCTGAGGTCAAATCTATAGGTTTTGCTGCAGAATTTCAGAAATTTCAAATGAAGTCTCGGAATTGAAACAGACTCCAAATTTTACAAATCTTATATATTTTCTGAGTGGAAAACATATTTCAGACTCAATGAAATCGACAAAAATTACATAGGAGGTGATTTACTCAAGATTACACCTGAAACCAAAACGGTCTAAAGGCGAATTTCTCCACCAACACCTCGAATTCACAACGACACGCAAGAAAATTAAACCAACACCTCTCCTAGCCTAAATTCATCATTCCAGACCTACTGGAAGCATCAGAATTCCAATTCAACACTCTGAACATCGAGCTTCCACACAAACTCCACTTTTAGGCTAAAACTTAAACAATTTCCACAAATTCGCATAACTTTCAAACGAAACCTCCAAAACACAAACTTAAGGTCAATATTGACTTTGTTTGGCATTCCGTAGCTAATGGTACTGTCGGAATTTAATTCCGAGGTAGTATTGAAGGAAATTTGACTTTGGTCAACGAATACTTAACTTTAGGCTCTAAATTAAGGAATTTGAGATATTTCTCAACCGAGTCGCCAGGAATCCGAACTTTCGGTACCTGCAAATCATAAATGACTTGGGGCAACTGCTGAAATGCTCTAAGATGCAAGACAACACATATTTATCATAAATGACCGTGAGGGTCATTACATAACGTGACCTTGCTACATCAACACACAACCCAAGATAATATTGGAAGCATTAAAATATACCGAGAAACTCTAATGCTCAACCAACAATGTTGAAACTGGAGCAGAAGTCAAAATGGCCTTAAGTTTTTGCAAAAAAAACTCACACTCATCAGCCCACTGGAAAGGATAGTCAATCTGGTAGATGGCTCCACAATAGAAGAGAAACCCTCAATAAATCGATAGTAATACTCCTCTAACCTAATAAAATTATAGACCTCAATAGGGGTAGTCGGTCTAGGCTAATAACAGACAAATGCAATATTCATTGGATCTACTGTAATACCAACCTTAGACATCACATGTAAAAGGAATGCCAAAACTCGTACTTTGAGAACTTGTCGAAAAACTGATAGTCTTTCAAAGTCTAGAGTAGAATCCTCAAATGCCTCTCAGGATCCTCTTTAATTTGCGAGTAAACCAAAATATCATCAATGAAAATGATCATGAAAGAGTCTCTATAAGGCCCGAACACGCAGTTTATCAGATCTATGAAAGCTGTAGAGGCATTGGTCAACCCAAAAGATATCACTAGGAAATCATAGTGACCATAACACGCCCTAAATACTATCTTAGGGATGGCATATGCCGTAATCATCAACTAATGATAATCGAGCCTCAAATTGGTCATAGAGAATATAGTCGAGCCTTGAATATTATAAAAAAAAGTCATTAATCCTTGGTATGGGATACTTATTCTGGATTGTGACCCCGTTTAAATGCCTAGATAGAATACACATAGGCATCAAGCCATCTTTCTTCTTGATGATGAGAATAAGAGCATTTCATGGTGAAACACTAGGCTTGATGAATCCTTTATCTAATGAATCTTTGTGTTGAGTCTTAAGCTCTCTCAACTCTGTAGGTGCCATACGATAAGGAGAAATAGAAATAGGTCTAGTGCCCGGCTCTAACTTAAAAACTGGGTCTGGTACCCAGCTCTAACTCAATACCTGGGTCTAGTGCCCAGCTTTAATTCAATACCAAAATCAATGTCTTGCTCAAGTGGTAATCTAGGGAGATCAGTTTAAAACACATAAACATACTCACTAACCATAGGAAATGACGCAAGAGATGAAGCATCGACACTCACATATCTAACATAAGCAAGATAAGCAAAGCAACCACATGAAACTAATTGGATAGCCTGAAAGAAAGAAATGATCCCCGATAAAGAACAAGTAACCAAACCCTTCCATACAATTGGTGATGTACCGGCCGCATCTAAGGTAATGTCTTGATATAAAAATCCATGACCACACGATTAGGTGATATTAGTCCATGCCCAGTATAATATCAAAATCAACCATATCCAATAAGATCAAATTATCCCAAGTCTCATAATCCCTAATAGTCAAAGAATAGGATCTCAAAACATGATCCACTACTAAAGAATCACCTACTAGGTAGAAACATATAATGGCTCACTAGCCAATCTCAAACACGAAGCATAAAATGATGCCACATGAGAGTAAATCCTAGATCAAATAGATCTAAATGTCATGAATTAATTTCTCAGGTCATGATGGAACCTATTATCCCACCAGTAGATGAACCAAACCTGTAGCCTAGAGCTATGAGCGGAAATACTATAATAAGTATGGTTACGTACAATAATAATAAGCAGATGAAAATAGAGAAAGGATGAGATAAGAGAAGCAAAATAAGAAAAATGCAATCAATAAAGTCCCCCCAAGACCTGGTATCAACATATACAGGGCCACTGTAAGATACAAAGTACAAGATAAACACAAGTACAATACAAGATATGGTCTCTGGTATACAAAAAAGACAAAATAAAGGCTGATAAAATATAAACTATGTTGGACATCCGAAGCTCACCTCGCTATCTCCAAAAGTCAATAGAAACACTGTACAAACAGTGATATTAATGGCAGGTGCTCGTAATCAGATCTGTAACAGGAAGATGTAGAGTGTAGTACTAGTATAAGTCACCGAAGAAACAAGTACCTAGTAGGCTTCAATGCCCCACCGGGAACATAACAAGCATAACTATAATGTAAAATATAGGAAGATAGCTACTCATAAGAAAGTAAGAAAGCATACAATATACATGTATTTCTAGTTAAATCATAGAGTAGAAACTTAGGTAGGGGAAGAAAAAGACATACCCAGTATCCTTGCAGCAGTACCATAATAATAGAAGAATAGTAGGACAATACAGATAGCAAATTCTAATGACCCTTATGGTCATTTATGAGAAATACTCAATGTTTTACATTCTAGAGCATTTCAGTAGCTTCTCTAAGTTATGTATGACTTGCTGGGACTGGTAGTTTGGTTCCTAGGCGGCTTAGTTGAGAAATATCTCAAATTGCCTGTTTTAGAGCCTAAATCTAAGTATTCGTTGACCAAAGTCAAATTTCCTTCAAGACGAGCTTGAAATTAAATTTTGATAGTTCTATATATCAACCCCAGAATGCCAAAAAAGTCGAGATTAACCTTAAGTTCGTATTTTAAAGTTTTCGTTTGCAATTTGTGCTCATTTATGGATTTTAGTTAAATTTAAGGCCTAATTTGGAGCTTGAGTGGTATTTTGGTGTTTGGAGTATCAGATCTAAATTTTGAAATGGAGATTTTAGGCTAATGAAGGTGTTGGTTTATTTTTCTGTACTTGTCATTGTATTTTTGAAGTGTTGGTGGGAATTTTATGATTTTAAGTCTAAGGGTTTACTTGATCAACATTTCACAAAATGATCTCAGATTCTGATTTCGACTGTATAATTGAGTCCAGAATATTATTTTGAGTGTGCTTGCATAGTTTGTTTGCGTAAAATAGACTTCGAATGCATTTTAAGTGGCGATTTGGAGTTATCCTTCTCTTTGATTCTGTTGCCAAAACCTGCAACTGGTGCAGGTAATTTACTTTTCGTGATCATGATTCAACTTCTAGTGTGCACTTTGCGATAGAAAATTAGTCCTCACGTGATCGTGATATAGTCCCTCCCAGTTTCTCTACGCGATCGCGTAGCATGTTCACATAATCGTGATGCTCATGATTAGTACCCTATGTGATCTCAACTCTTTATGACGTGATCAAGATGAAGAAAATGCCTGGAAAATTTATAAAATCCCTGCACGACCCTCAGTTTATTATTCAGCAAACCCATTACATTTCTACTCTATTTTTGTTCTAAAACACATTCAAAACATCAATTCAAGATTGAGAAAAATTCCCAAGTGTTGCCCTTTGATTTCTACGCAATTTAGTAAGTTTCTCATTCATTTTGTTTCTTGAAATTCCTTATTTCCTCCATTAATGGCCCTAAGTGGTGAAGTTGATGAACTCATAATATAATTCACATATTATTGCATAATTCTTCGTTCCTTGAGTATATTTTGCTGCATAGTATAATTAATTCACGAAATTCCATTATTTAATCTCATAAAGATTGCATCTTTGACCCAGTTGTAGTCAAATCTGTTCGGGTTGTTTTGATGTCCTTTCCGCACTTGAATTATGCTTAATTTTGGAGCACAAGTTCCTGGTAATATTAGAAACCCTGTGGCGAAGTTTATTTTCAATTTCGATGAGCAGGCCCTGCAGACCCATTTTAGGCCCAGTCCGGAACTTCGTATAATTTATACCGTTAGAATCGTATTGATATATGGATTTCTATTTCTAAAGTTTTAGAGAAATTGGAGTTCATTTAATATCATTTGGAGTAATATTTGTGAGTTTCTAGCGCGTAGTCATTGGGCGACAGGTTGACTCCGTAGGCCTATCGCCCTTGATATTCAGGTGGTTCTTGTACTGGAAGCTTTTCAAAGCATTGAGAATTTTCTTCTCCATTGGTATTACTCCATTGAGAACCTGAGTGTTTTTGTGCGAGTGAAATACCAAAAGGATAGCCTTTATATCCAATTAGGTTCACATGCCCGTTGACTTGATTTATTGCTTGACATTTATGATTTTGACGATTTCCTGCATATATATCACAATTGTCAGTGAAGTATGCTGCTGAGAACTTACCTGAAAAGTATAAAATTTTTGAGTTAGAGAAGCAATTTGTTTTGACAAAGTAGATAGAACATCAAAATGATTTATAATTGTAGCTTTCGTAAGAATCACTCTATCTGATGGCTATTGCACTATATTTTCAAATATAGCTTTTAGCAAATGTAGAGCTTTTGCTGTAGTTTTTCCCATTATGGAACCTCGAGCTGCAACATGTATTACATTTTTAGTGGATGGCTCCAACCATTATAGAAAATGTATAGTTGCATATGCTCAGGGATGTCATGATGTGGACATTTTCTTAACATAGCTTTGAGTTTTTTCCACGCGTTCTGTATTAGTTTGAATAAATTTTATTATGTCCTTCCTCATTTTTGTTGCTTTAGTTGGGGACAAAATATTTGGTAAGAAATTTCTGAGTCATCTGATCCCATTTTGCTTAACCTTATGAAGAAAAATGGAACTATGCAATTTAATTGCATCTGGTGAGACACCATTATATTTCGCTATTTAAAATAATGCTAGAAAATTAATTAAATGATTGTGAGGATAATCACTGTTTTCTTCATTAAAAACACAATTTTTTTGTATGGTTTGAATTAAGCCAGTTCGAATTTCAAAGTTGTTAGCAGCCACAAGTGGCCTCCTAACACTTGATTCATAATCAAATTGATCATCTCGCATAGTCTCATAGGATCATGTTGGATGGCCTGGGCGCCACTTTGTTAAATTGGTCCTCGGGAAGAGGTGGATTTTTGTTGTGTTCCATGTTATACGATGAAGAGATAGAGAGAGAGAGAGGTTGTGACTTTTTTTTTCTACCTACCCGAGATGATCTTTCAATTTCAGGATCATATTTAACCAACTCCTTTGTAGAGGAATGAGTAATATACTAGAAAAATAAAAATTTCTGAAAAAAAAGAGGGAAGAAAAGATTTTTTTCCCTAAATTAGTAAAGATAGTTAATCAGAAGTAGAAAATAGTCAATCCTCGGCAATGATGCCAAAAATCTGACGAGCTTTCAGCATATATAATTTTTTATAGCTAGTACTCTATCAAATTATGGTATAGTTTAAGCTATCGTCCCATAAAGATTGAAGAATCTATCCTACATATTTATATTATCAAACCTATTATTTAAGAGTGTCGTGTTTTGATGAAAGAATTGAAATTGTAATTTGCTTGAAAACAAGAAAAGTTATCTTTGATTTTCTTTTTTTTTTTAAAAAAGTAAAAGAGTTGGGGTTTCATGAATTCACTTGCTAAAAAATTACAATAGAGTTTAGATATTTCCTTTTATATTCCATATATTAATTTTCCTCTTTTGGTTAGCAACTATTATTTCTACTATAAATTTCTCAATTCGTTAGGCCTCTTTTCATTAACATAATAAAATGACTAACTCACACTATTACAATAGAAATAGATTTTTATTGAATGAGTACATTACATGAGCAGCCTCTTTCGATTAGTTTTTGCGGAATTCAATATCTTTGACAAAATGATTTTCTTATTTCGAATAAAAAATCAAAAAGATCAAGATGATAAATTTTGAGTGAGTGTATATGATTATTTTGAATTATCACAAGAATATACATACAATTATAGTTATTCCTTTTATTTAATTTTTGTTTTTTTTCAGTAACAAAAATTAACACAGGAATAATATAATATACAGTGTATAGATGTGATAAAGTTGGTTAATGAATATCCCTCACTCTGATGAAAAATTTGACATAATAACACTCTGATTCAAGAATAAAAAAAATCATAAACTTTATTTTTAATACTTTACCAGGCTTCATAATTAATCCCAACTAAAGGAGAATTACTCCGTGAAGAGAGTAGAAAACATTACAAAGAGTTTAAAATGAAAATACTTTATTTTGAGAAATTATCTATTAAGACAAATAATTTCACTAACTCTATAATTTATTTCTTTTTAATACATTGTTTGATGCATCTGCAGTCGAAAAATCTTCTATTTATAGATGATTTCTCATTTCAAATTCCAAGAATGACATCTTTGGCCCGGGGATGCATCCATCCTAGCTTGGAGGATGTCATCATTACTCTTATTCATGCATAATCTTGAGGATGGAATCCTTTGTATGTGTTTATCCTTTCATCCAAGAATGGCTTCGAGGATGACATCCTTGATTGATAATCTTAGATTGAGGATGACATCCTTGCTTCATCTTTATCTCCATGACTTTTTTTCTTCTTTGATTATTCTCCTTTTCATTTCCTGCAATATTTGTTAGATATTTGTACGAATAGTACAAAAAACCTAATTTATTTAAATAAAGTAATTATTTATATATTTTAAATATATGTAAAAACATACTAAATTTATATTCATCACTCACCATGTATCTCCAAAAGTCAATAGCAACATGACACAAAAATCGATATCATCAGGGGGTGCTCGTACTTGGATCTACACCAGGAAGATGTTGAGTGTAGTATGAGTACAAGACTATAGAGCAATAAGTATCCAGTAGACTTCACGAGCCCACCCGGAACATAACAATCATAACAACAGTAAATAACAAGAAGACAAAGAAAGCTAGTCACAAAAACAGGCAAGGAAGCACAAGAGGCTAGCTACTCAGAAAAAAGCAAGAAAGCAGACAATGTACAAGTATCGCTAGCTGAATCACAGCGCAGGAACTCAGGTAAGGGGAAAAGAAGGACATGGGGAAGATGTGCATATACGAGTAAGAATTGGGCTAAAAAATACTTGGAGAAAACGAGAAAGAAAGTTCAAATCTTTATGAATTTACAATAGGGAGATAGAGAACTTACATATTGTTACTAGGAAGAGAAGTCGACAACAGGGTGAAATCAAGGCCAAGACACCAACTCAATTAGGACACCAAGAATTATAAGAATTATCAAGCATTGCTAATGGTCATTAATGGCGAGAGGTGTCATTCTCAGGGAACTTACAAGCAAGAAAACTTACCATGGGAATGAGAAAAACCAAGAATTGGAGTCAAAGAGAAATTCCCACACTTTAATGATGATCTTCAAGAAATTACCCAAACTTAGAGAGAAGTTTAAGTGAGGAAACAATGTGAAGTGTGACTGGAAGTTCGAGGAAGTGAAATATATATATTTCCAGGTGCTAAGACTTCGCGATCACGAAGCTGGAATTTTTAGTGCTTCATGTTTGAGATGGTCAAGCTCGCGATCATGATGATGGCTAGGATGGAGGTTCGTGATTGCAAATGTGTCACCACAATTATGATGAATGAAATCATTTACCATCGGGATTTATTGCCTCATCTTCACGATCGTGAAAAAGGAAATGGGCTACACTAGAAGCTGTTATAACAGTTGAAAACCAGTAATTGCAAGATGCTCAGAACACCACTCAAAATTGGTTCAGAGTCCAATATACACAAAAAAAATAGTTCAAACATACCTGAAATGATATTTTAAACTCAATGGCGTAGTCGACATTCCAATATGAGTTTTTTTTGGATAAATGTTGTCCAAGTCAGCATTTAACTTTCAAAATTCCTAAAATCCACCAAATACCTCAAAATCACCCCGAATACCTCAGAAAGTGAAACAACACTCTTTCTAACCAAAACTCAGCATTTTGGAATTAATAACGCAATTCAATTTCCAATTCAACACTTAGATGATCGAATATTGACTAAAGTTAAAAATTCAATCACCGACCAACAAGTATTCCTTCAAATGAGATTAACTCGCACCGAAATCTCCTAGAACCTAACCAAGAGTATGCCTAGACCAAAATTCATGTTCAAAAGCTAGCAACACTATTGTAATTTAATTTCGAGCTCATCTTTAAGGAATGTTGACTAAAGTCATCTATTACCTAAGTTCAGACT
>JBDJHY010286508.1:0-10132 GCA_039654485.1 Withania somnifera
TACAACTCTGTGGTGTTGAGCACTAAACTCATCTTATTTGAGTTTCAATTTTTCCTTCAAGTTGAATAGGTCAAATTCAAATTGCACCACCCTTTGGCATAATTCCACATGCCTCTCAAGGATGTTTTCCAAAGACAGTGCAAGCACATTATGAAATTCAACATACTTTATTAGGCAATCTAGTCTCACATTATCCATTTCATCAATTTCTTCTTCATGGAAGGAAGACAACCCCATTGTACTAGCGTGCTCATCACGAGAACTAGAAAAAAAAAGAAGGTGCACACATGTCGCTCCCGGTGGAATTTTCATGATTTTGGTTAAAGTAAGGGTGTGGGTTTTGAAAACATGGACTACAACCATCGACATTATTTTCAACCCAAGATGCCATTCAACACATAATAAAGAAAAATAAAAGGAATAGACTTTAACATACACTAAAATACTAACAAAAATATAAACATATATTCACGAATCTAATTCAAAATAATTGACTCTAATTTCCAAGCTAACTCAATGTGCCAAATTGTTCCCCAACAATGATGCTATTTTTGATAATGCTTAGTTATGATTTGAAACCAATCTAACTATGTACGCAGTCATTGTAAAAAACATATTTAACCAACTTACGAGTCAGGTTCGAATCCACAAGGAAAAATGTAAAGGCAATCGAGTACGAATGAAAAACTAAGACACAACTACTAAGACTCGAATGGCCTAACACAGAATGTGGGGGGGGGGGGTTTAAGAGTATGATAAAGGTGTCATGAAACTAAAAATGAAACATAAACAAAAAATTGACCAATGCCTTCAGAAACCAAGTGAAGAGAAAATGCAACTAAGGTAATTACTTCTATCAATGATCCATTATAATAAACTAAATACTAAATTGATTACATATAAGCTCAGAGATTAGCCTTTGAGTTTCAATTAAATTACCTTAAACACTAATTAAATTGTGTCACTAGCTTCTCTCGAATGCTAACACATTTTCCTTCGCTTGTTCAACATGAAAAATAACTCAACTTTGGCTACACGAGGATTTTGCTATCTCTAGCTCAATCCTATTAATGAAGAAAACACTCATTAAATGCTAAATAAAATTTTTGAATCCTAACTTGCTTTATCAAGTCAAGCAAGGATAAATGGACATTACCTAGCGTTAGCTACTCCCTTTGTCATACAATAGGCTCATAATGATTTAGATCTATCAAACACAAATACAAATCAACAAGTAGATAATTTATATAAAAGCAATAGATAAAACTAAAACTAAAAAATCTTAAATAAATATAGAAATATCTCTATATTCAATATCCAAACAAGAAAGAAGCACTACACACTACAAATATGTAGTACAAAGCAAGGGGAGAAGAAATGGGTAAAAATACATTAATGGTTTCATCCAAATAGTCACACTAAAGTGTAGTGGTAATGGTGTTCCCTGTATTGAGATGTGGAAAAGCCTAAGAACTTTTCTTGGCAGTGAAACATTATGAAAAATGAGGGCTAATGGAGAATTTGTTCAACTGGGGCTCAAAATAATGATGTTCTAAAATAATCCATGAGTGGCTGGAACATCCTTCATCACAATCGCATCCCAAAGGTTGCGATCATGTAGGTGACAGTGATACTGCATGCGATCGTGTTGGAGGCCTCGCAATTGCGTAGATGAGATATTTGTTACTTGCGATTACGTGAAGGACCTTTGAAATTATATAGCACTCTGAAGTGTTAATGACCAAGCTAACCTACGCAATCGCGAAGGGTGCTGATGTTGCTAGTTCCAGTGAGCTGTATTCTTATCAATTTCATACTCTTTTTTTTTTCTCCATGCATGTATTCACATTTTTCCTGAATTAGTAGTTGTTATTCATATTTTACCTTAAATGACATTAGCGAACGACATAAAAGGCATTTTATCACTATAAAATAGTGAATTATCTAGAAAACAAGACCTTAGAAAGTGGTAATATTTCTACTTATCATTTTTCAAGGTATCCAGACTCAATTTAGAGGCCAACACGGAAAGTTGAAATATTTTTGGCTTTGGTTTAGTTTTTTATATGGTTCCTTTTTGCTTAAACTACCTTGTTTGGTAATTCTATCAATTTTGTTGATTATCGAATATCGTGTCCATTTAGTTTTCATATTTTTAGGGATAGGCTTTCCTATAGGTAGGTTGTAGGTGCCATCAAGTCCCAGTTTGGGTTGTGATAAAGATCTCCGCTAAGTTCTTCAAAAGAAAGATCATTGACGTTCATGCTTTCAATGGAAAGAACTTTAGCATGCCATTAAGCAGTAAGGCTTCTAAAAACAATTATAATTTGATCTTGTACGTGATAAATCTCTCTAGTAGCTTTTGGTTCTCCAATAATTCTACTAATCTTGAGAGAATTTCTTCTACTGATTCTCAATAATTCATTTCAAAAAGCTCATAATCACGTACTAGAAAACTCATGATAGTTTTTCTTGAATTTATTAGTTCCTTCATTAATTACTTCAAGTTTGTCCAACATTTACTTTTAGTCTTACAACATGAGATCTTCTCATATTCTTCTCCAGTAATAGAGTTGTGGAGAATGTTTTTAACTTTTGATTTTATTTTAATAATCTCCATATTCTCATATATATATATAGTTATATAATGAAGGAGAAATATCATTTATATACCCATCTTTATAATTGTATGGAGGAATTGGTAGATCCCCCTTCATGTTTTGACATCATATGGCTTGATAAAATTTTACATTCTTATTTTCCAATGAGAAAAATACTTCATTAAAATAAGGTGTTGTTGAACTAGAAGTGCCCTCTTTAAATTATGCTCCAACAATATGTTGATCGATTATCTTACTTACTTGATTGTAGGCAATGAATGTGAGACCTTGCTCTGATTCCAACTAAAAGTATAAGGGGGGGGGGGGTGATTTGCATCCTCTTTTTCCCTTATTTGACTTGCAAATACAATTGACTCCTACTTCAATTTTGATGAATAGAAAGTATAATAAATATACAGAAAGGGAAATGGTCATAAATTTTTTTTTACTAGTTGGGGCTGAAAATTATCCTTAATCTAGTGGCCTTGGATTTTAAGTGGGTTCTAACTCAGTGTTACACTCTTTACCCCAATGATTGAGTCTCATTAAGAACTCATTCATACAATACTAAGACTAGTAAAGAAACACTACTGAGTGTGATAAGATCTCAATGAATACAAGCTATTGAGTCTGGTAGGAGCTCAGCATACACACAACCTACCAAGGTATAAGGAGCTTGGCGAACACACAATGATCTTACTAACTCTGTTTTAACTCATCTTAACCACAATGAATATTGAGTCTGTTAGGAGACTAGTAAACACTTTGATTGGATGATATGCCTCACTCGAGTTTTCCCTTCTTTCTTGTTTTTGTCTAAACTTGAATACACTAAGTAATAAAATTCTTAATAAATATAAAGCAAAGAAATAATAGTTTCAGGACTTATAGAGCATTTTCAAATCATGAAGACTAGTCCTTTATATAGATGTGAGAACTATCCTTTACAAACAAATAGTATTGATCCTTTGAAATAGTTTAAGATGGTGAACTCTACCCTAGAATAAGTTTTGTGTCACATTGGTCTTCCTTTTTCGTTGAAGCTTCTAGAAAAATGAGCAAGTTGTTCAGGCCTTACAAGAATTTCTCATAAACGATCATAGTTATTAAATTTTTACTTATCATTCCTCATATTGACTATTTTTGATAAATCATTTTTACTTTTATGAATTAGTGAATAATCCAGTGAACTTTATTTGTGATCCAGCCATTTCAAGGTTCTTGATATGTAATTTTTGTTATCCATTAAAATAAAAACATCAACACATAGGAGATCTTTCGGTGATTATTCTGACTGAGAGTATTAAGATAAGGGATTACTTGTCATATCAGGATGTTCTTGTGGAGATTCTAGATACACAAGTTCGCAAGTTGAGGAATAAGGAAATTGCTTGCGTCAAGGTCTTATGGAAAAAGTCAGTCTATTTAGGGTGCTATTTTTGAAGCCAAAGCTGATGTGATAACTAAGAACTTACATAATTCCCCCCCCCCACCCACTTAAAAATAAACTCAAGGTAACCATCTTTCTTTCTCGTCGTAGTCGTTTCAACTTTCATGTTCTCACAACAGTCCAATCATGCTTCTTATGTCTATAGTCATGTCGCACTACATATGCTTAGTCATGTTCGGATTAAGTTTATTTTGGTGTCTCATATCAATTATGTTTTAGAACCAGGATTCAATCATAACTCTTACATTTACTAATTCTCCAGATTTACCCTTCATTCAAGGATAAATAATCCTCTGGGGGAATATTGTAACACCTTAAAGACTTCTACATGCATTTATATTTATTTATTGACTTGGTGATTGGATATACCAATGATTTATAGAATTTGAAGGTTGTGATTCATGTTTTTGGTGCGTGATTGATTTTTTTAACCCTCTTGAAAGTGTGGGATTTAGTTGGGATCATTTCTTTGTGTTAAAGAGATTTTTTGGACATTTTAAAACCATTAACATGTGGCTTTTAAATTCTTCAACATTGGGAAATGTAGAACATTAGGTTTTTTTTTAGAGATGAAAGTACTGAATGTAAAAATGATACTAGACATGCCATGTTAGAGGGTGTGTGGAAATGGGAGACGTGCCATATTAGGTAGCGTATTTTAGTGTAAATTTTTTCGGTTGTCACCCATTTTTCAAGTTTATTTAGGTCCTTTTCCCTTACTATTCCATAGTTAAGATATGTTATTTTATACTTTATTAGTGGTCTACAACACCCTGATAAACTTCTAATTCCTATACTATCTTAAGATCTAAACACTTATACAAATTAGAAACATTAAACACAAAGTACATAAAGAAAACGTGCATAGTCTTATATCAAGTGCACTAAAGTATAGGGTTATTGAATTTCCAAGCTCCAACTCCAATGATATTCTTCATTGAGAATTTCTCCTTACCAAGGTATGCATAATTATTCAACGGTAGATTCCTTTCACCCCTTAGTCCAAAATAGCTTTAAGAATATGTAATTTACAAGTGTTCAAGGCTAGGTTTTGATATTTCAATTTTTTGGTATTTCAAGGTTAGAAATTATGTTTTCATTATGTTCTTGGTATTACAAGAATGATCTAGATGATTATTATGATCCCTGTGAGTAAGTAAAAGTGTCCCTGAACTAACTTTAGTTTTTCATTAATTTGATGAACAATTGCTCAAGTTTCCATGTCTCATGTTGTAAATTAGAGTTTGGGTTTTTATAAACCCCTTGAATAAACAAAAGTCTAAGGGTCAATATTTTCAAGGTTTATGACATGAGCTTCATAAATAAGAATATTTACAAGTATTGTAATTAACGAAGGTGTAAATAAGTTGAGTTATGAACTTAAAAAACAATTCCAATTTTAGCATGTTTTATTAACCTAAGGGTTTCAGTGAAGAACATTACATAAAAAATTGTCATGCTTTATTTTCACAGAAAGATTTATGTATTATGATCTATAGTATATATGATTTTGGAGGATTATCTAGCACCGAGATAGGTATGAGTCTGAGTTCACATACTCTAAGCCACTACAGGATAAGGTCAAGACCCTTAGTCCAAGGGCCTAAGTTAATGGATCCACACATGTTTAGTTTTATACCTTCGCAAGTATAGAACAAATCTCTCCAACATGGGTAAGACGTTGTACTCCATGTTAACTAACATGACTTATGTCGTTTAAGAGAAACTCCCATTTTGTTCGTGTTAGACTATTTTTACATTATGATAATCACAACATAGATTGTGCAGATAAGTGTCAATTTAAATCATGATACTATAATTTTTATGAATTTACCATGTCTACAACTTAGTAAATTTTTTCATGACTAATACTTCTGATTTACAATATTAAGTATAATTCATATGATTTTCAGAATTATTCTATGTCATTCAAGTTCTTTGCATACTTCATCATATCCTAATAGTTTTGATGATTTCATACCTCTGTTATTAGACTCAAATTCTTTTAGAAAATACTATGCTTATTATTATTATTATTATTATTATTATTATTGTTATAATTATTATGTACTTACCTATGTACCAATATATTTAATATACTAACTGCATTTTCCGTGACATGATTTTACAATGTAAATTCTGACGTACATGGTTAGTGATTCATTTGTTAGGCATTTGATATCTTCAGAATATAGTTAGTAGTTGTGGTGAGTCCTTATATTTAGAAGACTCGGACTCTATGCTATTCTATTTAGATTAAAGTTATTGTTTATTTAAGTTCAGCTTTTATCTAATTTAGTTGGGCCTTTTCCTAGTAACTCCTCGGATGATAAGTTCATATAGTTTTCAGAAATAGACATAATTTCAGTTCATGATTTTAGTATCTACCTCATTGGGCCCTTAATTTGATTTTTTGTGTTTTATGATTTGTTTATACATCTTAGTAGTTTACTTTATTGCTTCGACATGGTATGTCATTATTTATAGTGTATGCATGATCAAAGGTTTATATTAAGGTCTCTTGTGACTCCTGAGCACTAGTTACATCATGGGGGCATCTTTGATTAATGAAGGGACATACACCTTCATGGTTGATTCATTATTCACTGTTTGATCATCATAGGGTTACATGTTAGACTCTGTGGTGATGACCCAATGTGAGCTCGCACTTATGTTCATCCTTCAGTTAATTGTACAACTTTAGAACTAAAAGGTTGTCAGTTTTAATCTATTAATAAGTCTAGTGTTTGTCTTGGGTTTTATCTTTCTTTAGCACATGATATTTTTATGATACTCATGTTTTAGGTATAAATTGAATCGTCATATTTAAGCTAAGATCAAGACTTAGTTCAGTACTTGATCAGTTCAACATCATATTTGATTATACCTATTGCATGTGCATTCCTATATACCGATACATTCCATATGCTGACGCATAATTTTTATTCTTCATTATATCATAATGAAGATTTGTCTATCCATCGACATGATTTGAGTTGATCATAGTCCTACATCTTATATTTATCTGGTGAGTCCTAATGATTCGAGGCCCAAGATTATTCGTTTCATCTGTTAGTAGTATTTTAGCTTTCAATATTTTTTTTCATTTGTTTTAGCTAGGGGATTATCCTAAAAACTCATATAGCTAGTATTTAACATGGCTTTCAAAAAGTTGTTGACAGCTATTCAAAGTTACTATATTTCTACTATTTCTTTGATTTCATCCCTTCATTGAGATAACTTATCTATGTTAATATATGTTGTTCTTTCTCTAACTTTTAATGGTTATTTAGAGTATGACAAATCAAAGGGTACATTTGGGACAACAAGTGGCTTCGAATATCATGTTTTGTCGGTGGTGTAGACACCGAGCGTGACAAAATATTATAGCTCGACCATTATCGAGCTCCAAAATATGATGTTGGGCATGGGGATTACTAGTTTTTCTAACCTTTAAAACCAAACTAGCTTATGAAGTTTCCTGACAGATCTATGCTTTTTCTCTACAAGTTATAGGGAAAGTGTGATTTGCTTTTGTGGTTTTCAGCTAATTGGATTTCCCTAAGATTAACAATATAAACATTTACTAAACTTATTGAATCTAGATTAGAAGCGCTGTCCGTCTCTCATATATACTTAGTATTGTTGGATGAGAATTTTTTAAAAAATAGGATCATTCTTTAAGTAGTTTAGAACACGTATAACAAATTTAAGATTTTTTTTTCCCAGGCCCTTGCACTAACTGACATAGATGTTTTAGTGTGTTCCATGTACAACAACATATTGATGAGTAAACTGTCTTTTCACTTATTTTATGTACTAAATTCAGTTAGATTGTGGAATTCCTTATAATTTTAAACTTCACAGTAATATCAAATGGAAAAAAATGGTGAAGTGTATACCAAGTAGCCATTCTCTCAAATAATGTGTGTTAAACTTTCTTCGTGAGATAATGATACAATAATACTTATAAAATATATTTATGGAAAGCAGATTCCCAATCGTTTATTTTTAAATGATGGTGCAAGAAAATCTTTTGCATTTGTTAATCCATTTAATGTGTTGGTAAAACAATTACTAACAAAACGTGCACGCAAATGTAGCATTAGAAGAATACCCAAGTTTATATTTTCCCTTTTTAAGCAAGAGGTGATACAAACTTAAGAACAAAGGATGTTTAGAAGCAAGTATATCAACAGAATAAATATAACCGGATAAAATAAATTAATCATGTGATACACTAAGATTTACGTGGGAAACCTCTTCAACGTGCAGAGTAAAAATCACATGATTCCTTGCCAATAAAGTTACATAAATCTATAAAGAAGTGTTATAAAAGTTCTCTAAATTGATACCTAAGTACGTGCAAAACCAAGAGCCATAATGAAATAAGATTGATCTAAAAATAGAAAATAAAAGGAGAGGAATCACCCAAAAGATAACCTACCATTCACACCTCAAAAAGTGAAGCTACAAAAAACAAAATCTGATCTTCATCATCAAAATGTAGGACCAAGATGGTAAAATCCCAGTTCAAATTTTACCAAAATCCAATAGTTAACAAATTGGAACATGCAATTTGAATCAGACTATCTGAGTAGAATTCTTTTGAAGCAGAAGAACAAAATTTCCTCTTATCTCAAAACTTCAATTTCCTTTTTTTGGTTCATGCTTATCTTTTCCATAACATAAATAGATCATATTTATATGTCTTTCACATTAATGGGATACATAAAAAAAAAATAAACAATGTCCTAAAGGCACCTTTATATTTACATTGAAAGGAAAAGGGACAAATACCCAATAATTCTCCTTCCGACTTCATGAAGGAGACCGCCATCCCTATGATCATGCAACAGTCTTAAAACTTTAGTTTTCCACGGATTTACATGATAAATATTACTGTTAAATCCTGAAAGTATTATCACCAATAACAAGAATTTCATCAACATTTAAGCTATCAGAGATATTTTGCGTAAAACACAATGCTTGAAAATGTCTTCTTAAGTCCCTTTGTTTAATAAATAATCGAACTTTCTATACCATTATCTTGGAGATTTCAAATCATACAACCTCTTATTCAATTTTAAAAATAATTATCTTTGTTTTGACATTAGAACCTTGTAACTTCTCAATAAAAATCCTAAGTCACGGATCCATAAAAATCCGGATGCTGACCTATATATCAAACTAGTAAATGGATTAAAAAATGGTACAGGGTCACTATAACCACTTAGATATCCAACCCACAGATGCTATTTATTACAATTATTAAAGATATAAACCCAAAGATAGCCCCATGGAGCTTACCTATAATCCGACGATAAAGTACTGTAAACTCGCAAATATTACTCTAATTGATATCAAATGAACTCCAATTGATATGGAACTTGTAAAATAGTAATACATACGTTAATACAACTCCAACGGTATAAATTATGCTTAGCCTGAAATGGGCAACAAATATAAACCAACATTACAAAGAATATGTGCTCCATGATTGAGCAGAGTTGGATTGTGGGAAGACCTTGAATAGACTGGAGAAGATTGAATATAAAAGGGGCTAAATATTCAATCTTTATGAAATTGTACGTTGAATTTTGAAAAGAAAATGCTACTACAATTTATAATAACCCTAAAGAGCAAGGGTTTACTATACGACTTCGATCATAAATGGTCAAATCAAGAAATCATGATAAGGGAATTAATGAAGGAAAAACTCTAATTTTCATGAAATTCAATGGATGAAATTACTTACCAATGGTAAGGATGACGTATGAGAACTTTAAGGAACTTTTATACAGAGTTTAGGGAAGTTTCAAAGATAAATCACAAAAAATTATAGAGAAAACGAAAGAGAAAGTTAATAAAATAGTACCAAAAATCATCTAAAAATGAGTAAAAGGGCCTCAGGTACCGATTTATTAGACTAAAAATGCCAATAAATTGGCACCCCTAACAATTGACCGGAACTGATTTATCGAACAAATGGTTGATATCGGCACCTACCAATTTATTGGTCATTTGTCCGATTTATCGGCCCAGCTGATTTATTGGCACGAAATCTAATTTAACGGTCCCT
>JBDJHY010286519.1:0-10132 GCA_039654485.1 Withania somnifera
ATCAATCTTTACTCTTGATGCAATAGTAGTGAATTCTTCCTAGGGTTTCCGTCTTTCCTTGGTGATAGCCTCCTTGTCTCCACAAGTCCAAATCTACTTTATTATGCCTAAAAAATGCATCTTAAGGGTTTCTGTCCTTGTTGGTAAAAAGACTAAATTACCCATAATAAGCCCATTTAAAACAAGCCCAATTAAGCTGGATCACGATAAGGATCACGACGTGATCCCTATCATGATCAATACATTTTTGCTGGAAATTCTTCTTTACTTCTTAACTTGCCTTTTCATCACTTCTTTTCTTCCATATTCTCATAATCTCCTAAAAAGATGCTAATCACATTGGTTATAAGTATTTCCACATATTCATTACGAAACCATCATATATTATACAACTATTCTAAAAACAAGGTCAATTACTATGAGTTATATGACTTTCCTGCAGGTAAAACTATCTGTGATCAATACAGAGGTCTAAATAAAAGGAAAAGAATTAAAATGAAGGGGATGGAACCCTTTTAAACCCTACCTATGGTTGCTGGTACGCCCTTTTGGTCGTTGCGGCAACCTTACAAGGGAGAGCTAGGGATTGCAGGTAAGAACATTGATGAGGGAAAGCCCTAGGCATGGATGAGATAGCTCTAGGGTGGACCAAGGGTCACTGAGGTGACCTGCAACCTACAGCAAAACACAAGTCAAGAGAAAATCACTAACAAACCTAAAACGAGCATTCTGAGTCAATTTCTAGCAAACCAAAAGTTTATTTTTTGTAGAAAACATACTTCGGACTCAATGGAAATGATAAAACAAATAACCAAGGTTGGTTAAGAGAAAAGAACACTAAGCTAAAACCAACTAAAAAGAGGAAACTTCAAAACCTCCACCAATGAACCCAAAATACGCCCAGACACCCAGAGAAAAAAACTAACAATCCTACAAGCCAAAAATAAACATTGCTGAGATAATGGAATCGTCAAAATTTATATCTGATACCCAAATTTCAAAAAGACTACCCATGCTCGAAAATGAGTTCTAGTTGATCTACAATTCAATAAAATACCTCAAACTCACAACAAAAAATGCGAGGCACGAACTTATGGTCCCCCTAGATCAAAGTCGGCATTTCGGAGCTAACAAAATTGTCGTGATTCAGTTTCGAGTATATTTACTATAAATTCACTCTCTAGTTCCACCGTCTCAAAACTAAAACTTCAAAATAAGGAAGCTAAGATAATAGACAAATGAGCTACCAAGGCACTAACATACTGGTCCTAAAAAGTCATAAATAACTTGGTGCAACTATCATACTGCTCTATGCATAGAAAAAGTCAAAAAAGTAAGATAATTACAAACAAGTCATTACCAAGGGAAATGTGTCGTCATTAGTCTGGTGCCTCTTCTAAACATAGTTCTCCTCATCTTGACTTTGTCAAATTTCAATTTAGGAATGCATATGTACCACCACATAAATCTGAGGAATGGTTGATACTGCATCCCTAGCACATAAAACAGAGATAAGATGAGGGAAGGGATATACTCTTTAAGCTTCACATTTTTAGATATTGATTTTTGAAGAAATGATTTCACCAACATTAATGGGAACTCAATCCATGATCCAAGGTATGAGGATGAATTTGTCAAACAGAAGTTGGTTGTCATTTTTGGTGAGGCACATATGTGAGTAAATAGAGCTTATCTAGTGTTTTCCTTGAATACAGATCCCTTTCGTAGATAATGTCCCCATACTTAGCCCAAGTGGGATCAAAATTGGCAATTACGCTCGCTACCCAAGAACATTAAGAATTTTTTTAGCAAGCATGTGTTTGTAGCTTGAGTCATTGGGTCCATTATCCACAAGTAGACAGTGTTTACGGCTAATGGAGAGCAATCAACTTCCATCCCCTACACGTTCACTCTTAGTATGCAAGGGTTTTCTGTAACAATTCTGCCCATTTGTTTCTTCTTTATAGTTTGGGCCTTGTAAGCTGCATAAAATTTGTGAACAATCTTGGCAAAGTATGTGGAAGCGATATGGGTGAAAAATTCCCAACCTCGGGATTCAATTTCATGTTCAATTTCTAGAAATATTCCTCGACCCTAGAGACGTCAAATCATCTTTTCTCATTGAAAATTGGGTTATTCTTTCCCTTCATATACAAAACCTTAATGACTTCAATGCTAAATCTCAATGTGTCTTCCTCCTTTTTGTGCTTGAGTTCAACTACATGAGCCTCTTCGTCTACATTCAAAACACTTCACTATTCAACTGTGGCTGATGCAGCTTCAACCTTACTTTTTCCTTTACCTATCATGGCTCTGGTTCTTGACCTTGTGATGCGCTTACGTGTAGTACCTACAAAAATGTTTCTATCCTAAACCAACAACTAGTAAAAAAACAAAAAAGAAACCATCACATAGATTTGAGGGACTGACATCATATATATCCTATTATGCAAGACATATAATAACTTATTCAAAACACATAGTGTTTCGTATATACCTCCAGAAGAAAGGTTCCTTTTGTCGATTATGCGAAATGCATAATGCACCACCCAAATTTCCAAGGATAAGATACATTCTGACAAGCTATGTAGACCATTATGCAAATCACATAACCAATTATGTGGACCACATAACACACCACATATGCTTCAAGAAACCAAATGTGTTCTTCAAAGCTATGTGGACCATTTTTCGGACTGCATAATTTCTTATGTATAGCGCATAATGTGTCACATACTTTGGAAGTAAAAATTCAAAACATCTTTTTGTATACCAATCATTATTTTCAAGCAATGCAACTCTTGAATGATTTCCTATGATTTTGAATAGTCTATCTTGTTTGGGGTGTTTACGGTACTCAGACCTCCCCCAAGATCTCAACATCACAGAGGTGAAATTAAGACACCCCCAAGAACATACCCATGCCCTCTTGAAGTGTTGAAAGAAATTGAAATGCATCCCTTAATAATGCTGTTACATGATCCATCATGGGGCTAAAACATCAAATTCCAAATGGGTTTACTCAGACTTCACTCCGCACAACAATCATCCATTAAAACAAAGGTTGGTATCAACATCTTCCCATCATTACTAACACTACCATGGGTTAATTGGGTATGGGACTTTCATGAAAAATGTTATTCCAAAACTTTTCAACAAAAATTTGGTACATTATCATAAGATTAATAAGAAAACAATAAAGAAATAACAAAACATATTGTTATTTATACAAGTGAGTGAAAAAAATTATGCAAAATGTGCAAGAGGGTATTGATGGTTCTTAGGGAGTCTCCGAAGATGGAAGATTAGTGAAAAATGGGAATGTAAAAAAATATGTGATTATGCTTTTGGGGTTAAAATAAGATAAGAAGTAACGGTACTACAGTGAAAAAGGGACTATGAAACAGTGGGTCGAGTTGTGAACAAGTCGATTTTGTAATAAAAATAAAAACTTAACTGGGCGCATGTGGAAAATTATGTAGACCATGTAATTGATTAGGTGGACCTGTAAGTGTCTGCATTAATTCCTAGAGGTAGGAAATATTCTGTTTCACTTATGTGGACTGCTATGCGGCCATATAATTGCTTATGTGTTCCACATAATGCCATATGTGGTTTGCATATCTCCCAAACATGCTAAAACAGTTGATCATCTACCATCTTCCATGTCCCTTCATCATGTCTTACCTATATTTCACATAAACATAAATGTGATGCTATGAAACAACAAAAAAATGCAAAATAAGAAAAACACTTAGCTTACCTTGTAAGAAGTGCCTTAGTTAAATTAGGGGAACAACGTGGATACAGATTGTCATGCTCCATCGAGGTGAACCACAATGAAAAACATACTTGACCCATTAGCATGCATATAACGGAGTAAACATCCCCCTTCAACTTCTCTCATAATGTGTTCTAAGGTAAATAATCTCAAAAATTTATACTCACTCACGAATCCCAAGTCATATTTCAATCAATTTGGGTTCACTTAGAAATTTTACCCATCTTTTTTCTCCACCTCAATTGCACCATGTGTAAAGAGTTGAATGAAATTGATGGTCTGAAGCACTTATATTATAGTTTACATGGTAACAAATAAATTCTCAAGTTGAAAACAAACACAAGGTATCCTACCTTGAACTCCCTCTTTAATATTTTGGTGTCGCGCGATTATTTCATACACTATTTATAGATGATGTAACTTTCATAGGCCTTGAGGAGAAACTCATCAAGCTTGTTCAATTGGTCTGCCCTTGACTTTGAGGCATATTACAAGTTGAGATTCAACCACTTTAAGGCCCACAACGCCTTATGGTAAAGCTCTACTAGCAAGTGGCATGATTTACCAAAGACAAGATGGAATGGTGACATGCCTATATTTGGATAAAATGTAGTCCTACATACCAATAGGGCATCATCCAATTTGGTTTCCCAATCAGTACAATTTGCATTTACCATAGATATGAAACTTTTGATTTCCTGATTTGACACCTCAACCTGACCACTCATTTGCGGGTGATAAGGAACGTTCGCATGGTGATTAAGTTTATATTTTTCATATAATCAACTTAAGAGGCGGTTGAGAAATTGTGACCCGCATTCTCAGGGGACTCCAAAGCATGTAAAACTTTTTTTTCTTATCCAATCATCTCACACTCTTGGTCTCATTATTTGGAAGTGCAGTGGCCTTGACCTATTTTGACACATAATCTACCCCCACCAACATGAATTTGTGGTGATATGAACTTATGAATAGCCCTACAAAGTCTATCCCCCATAAATCCAACAACTCAACCTCTAGAATTACTGTCAAAGCAATTTATGATTTCTCAAAATTCCCCCTTACATTTTTGATTTCTCATACCTTTTCAAAACTCATGGGAGTACTAGTATAAGGTAGGCTAATCGTATCCTCATTGAAGCACTTTGGATATGGTTCAAAAATTGCTATGGTGCCGCTCCCCTACTGGTGATTAGTGGCATGCTTCTAGAGTAGGTCCCTCTTCTCTCTCTTTTTTGTATCTCCTAATCACACCATCTACTTAATTCTTGAAAAGGTATGGATCATCCAAAAACTAACTTTTCATGTCATGGAGGGATTTCTTACATTGATGGTACATGAGATTATCGAGGAGTATCTCGCATGCAAGATAGTTCACCACATATGCGTAACATGGAGTAACCCCTACTACAAGATCTATGAAATAGCTATCAGGGAACAATTCATCAATTTCCACTTCCTCCAAAGTTCTCTCATTTACCTCAAGTCGTGAGAAGTGATCCACAACTTTGTTTTCACACCCCTTTTGATCCTTTACTTGAAAGTCGAAATTTTGTAGAAAAAGAACCCAATGAATAAACCCTCATTTAGCATCTTTTTTGGTCCTTAATTATCGGAAGGTTGAATGATCAGTGTCTACTATCACCTTGGTTCCCAAAGGCAGTGCAAAATTTTTCAAAGGCATAAACAACAACAAGAAACTCTTGTTCCATGATGATATAGTTTTTTTAGCATCAATTTATGTCTTGCTAGCATAGTACATTGGGTGAAGAATCTTTTCTCTTCTTTTCCCTAAAACATCCCAAAGCGTGATACCACGTTCATCATATATTAATAAAAAGTGTGGCGACCAATCAGGTATTATGGTAATGGGGAAGGTAGTGAACCTCTCATTCAAACATTATGCCTTAAAACACTTTTAGTCAAACTCAAAATTTTCATCCTTTTCTTGCATCTTACACAATGGATTTGCAATCTTTGATAAGTCTTTCACAAACCATATGTAGAACCCATCATGGTTAAAGAAACTCTACAACCCCTTTATGGATGTGGGAGGAGGTATCTTAGGCATTACCTCTATTTTTTCTTGGTCCACTTAAATACCTTTTTTTGAGATTTTATTCCCTAGGATGACACCTTCTTTCACTATCAAGTGAAATTTCTCCCAATTGAGCACAAGGTCTTTCTCCTTACACCTTTTGAAAACATCCTCCAAGTGTCTCAATCAATGATCTAAAGAGTCTCCAACTAATATGTTAGCCAGTGCGGGGTTCGTGACTAATATTTCTTGTGTTGGGCTGTGGTTACTATTGTTGCCCATTTTTCAATTGTGATATGTTCTTTACATTTTTGTATATTCAACTATGTGGCAGTTCTAATCTTGTAAAACATTAGTTATCATTTTCCGTCTTTTGTTATACGTGTCACCCATATAGGGGAACTTCACTCAATCAATTATTATGTGAGACATCTGTATTGCATAGTCATTTTGTGTTATATTTCATGCATTAGGGAATGAATAGGATAGTAATGCAAACATGATCACGCATAATCCCTATCGGGTTATTATCAAATCCAATGGTCTCTCACCCATTCTCGAGTTCAAACATGGAAAGTATTGGTAAGTGCTTTCTCCGGGCCATCTTAACTTGGAATTAAGCGTGTGCCATAATCTCGCCTCATGTACACTTAGCGTAGGAAATAAACTTCAAGGGTTTCCTAAAAACCAAAGTTCTTTATAAGGATCAACTTAGTTTTCTTTGTTATTTCTTTCCTTGTCAAATAGGATGGCATTCCTATATGATAGATGGAGTAGGTGACCTTCTTAAGGGTTAATGTGTTGTTTAATTTCTGTGTTAAAGTATTGAAAAATTTTAAAGGATACGTAAGAACTCAAAAAATCATTAATTTCAAAAATAAAATAATATATATATATATATATATATATATATTGTAGATTAGGTGTGTGAAAAAGAGAACAAGGAAAAACATATGGCATCTTCTTGGATCTTGAACTTCAAATTATTGGTTTGGCTTGATCACGTGGAAAAAAATGGAAATGATTTTTTGAATTCAACTTTTTGTTCAAGTGTGGACTGGCATTTTTTATGATTAGGATCGCCTTGTGAGGTGAGAACTTTATGAGTTCATTAGCTTTAAAATAGTCTAGAAATTTCCCAAGTGGTACTCTATGGTGAAATCCCAGTCCATTCTTGATTTGGAAAATGAATTTGGGCCGTCCTCGAACTACCACGCGACCCAAAGTGAAAATTACATCCTCACCAAAATTCATATTCAACCCTGTTGAGCCTTCAACCTTTTCTTGGAAATCACATCATAAGATTCATAAATATGATGATGCAAGCTTTGACACTTCAATCTCTTTTATGCTCTAAAGGAGAAAATATATAGGCAAAATGGCTATGTTTGAGAAAGGGGGGGAGGTCTCACGAGACATGAATATGTACAAATAGAAAGGAGTTAACATACTCACCCTCCATCTCTAAATAAAAATATGTGGATGAATTACTTATACATATAGGGGAGGTTTGAGGGGATTAAATGAGTAGGTGAAGGGGAATGAGGGAATCTAAGTAATTTCAAGGAAAGATGATCTTCCTAGGATAGATGTAGTAGGAACACCTTGAATGAAGGAAACAAAGTTTAGTATAAAAAGAGGGAGTGAAATAATAAGGGGTGTGCTGAAATCGTTCATGAATCTTTCCTATATCCTTATGGCCTAACAAAAATGCTCCCCACAAGTCCTATGTGATTCAAAATCTAGTTAGGCTACATTTATGAAGAACTACAAAATGTTCAAGCCTATGGCACTACTGGTTGCATTTGAACATCTTTGTGTGAGTAAGGGCATAAATTCTTCTTAGCTTGTAACCCAAGTCGTGAAAATAGGAAAATGAGTGTGGGATTATCTTTTCGATATGAATTATACTCTAACCTCAAAATAAGTAGCTAAATCTCTTGCTAAATCAATGACCTAAATGAGAATTATAAAAGTAATATTAGGGAAAAGTAATAGTGTTTTGTTTCATGGCTTGAAATGCTTGATAGTTGAATTTGTGAGAAGCACCGTATCAATCTCAAATAAATGTTTTATTTCTCTTAAAGGGTGTCTTTTAATTTGTGCACAATTGTAAAATCTACAAGTACCTCCATAACAAGTACTTTCTCATCAATTGCTATGTGTGATTTTGCTTGATTGGATCATAGCTCCTTGCACTTAAACACTAGATTTCGTTGTTTGAGGACAAATGATAGGTTAAGCTTGGAGGTTTGATAAGTTAGTGGAATACCAACTTATTGAGCCTTTTGAAGTGAATTATTGTTTATTTTTTGAATGTAACTGTGACTGTTTTCTCAGATAATGTGCCGAATGAGAAGGAAATCTTGGAGCATAGTGAAAAGCAAGGACTTTAGCAAAAGGCGGAATAATTGCACAAAAAATAAGAGAAAATAAGATGCAAAGAATATCTAATCATTGCGAGAAATATACTGACCACCGATGGAGTTATGCGGCCGCATAATTGATTATGAGGACCACATAACTATTATGCAAACCACTGGAGTCTCAAAATTCCAAGGCCATAGCCCGATCAATAATACGAGTATGTGAAGATCACTTCACCACTCGTACAAGGGATCATGCAAAAACTCCAGAACATGAAAAAGTGAAACATCACTTTTACGAGTCATTGTACAACCCATGGAGTGCTATTGTACGGCTCATGAACCCTTTCATATGCACTTGGGAGAACTTTTCCATTTTATTAAATCTTATAATGGGTTCAAAAGAATGGATCAAACATGAGACTTTACAATAAGGATACGCATGAGCTAAAATAAATATGTAGATGGGCTAAGTAAAAAATAATGCTAAAAATGTATTAAGAAGTTAATGAAAGTTTGAAAATATAAATAAATCCTTAATCATGTATTTAAGAGATAAATAAAGATCTGAAATCATTAAAATAAAGTAAATTGGTAAACACTTGGTTTATGAAAGATGTGGATTGAATCAAAGTCGACACTATACTCAACCTTTCTAAACGACATAACTCCAGGTCAGCAGGCCAATTCACAATATCTAACCCCATGTTGGGAGGACTCCCTATAACTTGAAATGATATAGAGCCTGGATAGACCTTAGTGGATCCACTAAATCTTAACAGATTTTTCTTTTGGATAAAAATCCTATGGTGGCCTGTTGTTTAAGAAATACAAGCACAATAATCCCTTAACTTCTCGATACTAATACTACTCCTAAAAATTGAACTAACTAACTTCTCCTAAGAATACTAGTGTGACTGTCTGTAAAGTTGTTGTCTTTAAGATGCTGGTATTTATTTTGAAATAATCTAATTTCTAATAGAGCCTGATTTATAGGTTTTCTGAGTAGTTCAAACACTTTGGTTTTCTAAATTTTTATTTTATTCTTTCTAAAATGTTAATCAAATATAATGACTCTAATATGACTAAATTAGGAATTTTTTAACCTAATTAAGCTTGAGACATTATAGTCAAATTAATCAAATCAAGAGTAACGTCATAAAATTCTTGAAAACATGATAATTATTCATGAACAAGTATGAAGTCATAGCAAAAATGTGTAGTTAATATGAATCCTATTGGATTAGTGATTGGACATTAATAAGAAATTTATTTGAATTTTACCCTAACTTAGAAAATCATGAAATTTTTTTTGAAAACGGAAGACTTTTGACCAAAAAAATGGAAGGAAAGCTTTGGTGAAGTGCTACATACCTGAATTGAAGCTTTAACACTTCATATACTCTAGGTCCTGAGAAATTGAAAGTACCCTAGGTCTTAGTACGTGAGATCTTGATAGATACTGAATGGGGTTATCTTTCTAAATGGAAGTAAATAAAAATAAAATGCGAGTAATAAAAACGAGAATGTAAAAATGGTAAATAATAGGAGGAAAACGGAAAAACTAATAGATAAGCAGAAAGATAAGATACTAAGAGTGTATGCACAACTATAAAGAAACTAAACATGGTTAACATGATTCAAAGTAAATTGTACCCGAAAACGAAGTAATGAAACATACCTGTGCTCCATCTACGCCAGCCCCCACTAACCATAATGTTACATATGCATGTACTATGACTAAAGGATTAAATAATAGGATACAACTAAGTTAGGAACAGAAAGTAAACACAAAAAACCTAATTGGCATCCCATACCACCGGTAAGTACAAAAAAAACACCAAAACCCATCATGACTTCCCCTTAAGCCCAGTGAGCACACACAATATAAACAAAAAACATGAGGGTGCAGGAAAGTAAAATAGAATAGAATCATGTACTACCATA
>JBDJHY010286530.1:0-10132 GCA_039654485.1 Withania somnifera
GATGTGTGTGTGTGAGTAATGCCATAGCCCTAGAATCGTTATAATTCTTGAAGTTACATATTAGTATTTTACATCTTGATTTCTAGTTCATATTGCAAGTTAGTTTTAATTAAATTAATATAATCTCTCAAAGTCTTAATCAATATTTTGGATCTAAATCATCACGTAGCTTTGTCAAGGGAATCAATTATATATAAGTCCTTGAGGGTTTGACAATACGGCGCGCAAGAGCCACTATTTACTTGTTCGACCATGTACACTTGCGTATGCTTCTGGACACAACATAACTCAAGTGGCAAGGCAATTCTGCAAGCAACATCCCTAACTCTCTGTAATACCTCGTAAGGCCTAATGAACTAAGGGATAAGCTTGGCTCATCAACCAAACCGCATAATGCTCTTTATGGGCGAACTTTAAGGAAAATCAAGTCTTCAAAACTGAACTCAAGGGGCTGAAACCTAGATCCACGTAGGACTTTTTCCTACTCTATGCTGCCCATAGTCTATCCTGAATAAGTCTGAATTAATCTTTAGTATCACGGAACCAGTTAGAACTTTAAAGTCGAACCTCGCCACCACTAAACCAACCAATGGGTGATCTATGCCTACCATATAAGGCCTCAAACAGTGCCATATGACTACTGGAGTGGTAGCTTTTATAATATGAAAACTCATTTATGGCTAAGTGCCTATCCCAGCTACCTCAAATATCAAACACACATGCATGCAAGATATCCTAAAATACCTGAATGGTCCTCTTGAACTGCCTATCTGTCTATGGATGAAGAGTTATGCTCAAATCTACCTCTTTACCCAGCACTCGCTGCAACGACCTCCAATACTAGGAGGAAAACTATGTACCCCAATCAGAAATGATAGATAGCAGTGCCTCATGCAGTCTGAATATCTCTCGAACATATAACTCATCTAACCTCTTTGCATCCCAAGTCAAACGAGTCGGTAGGAAGTGAGCTGACTTGGTCAGTCTATCCACAATAACCCATATGCAATCAAACCCTCTAGAGGTACTGGGGAGGCCTATGATAAGGTCCATAGTAATCCGCTCCCATTTCCACTCAGGGATAGGGAGTCCTTACATCTCACCTCCTAGCTTTTGGTGTTCAAACTTTACCTGCTGACAGTTTAAACACAAAGACACAAAGGATTCAATAGGCCTCCCTCATGCCTTACCACCAGTACTGCAGCCTCAAGTCGCGATATAGCCTCGATACAGCAAAATGGATAGAGTACTTGGAGCAGTGAGCCTCAAGCAGCAGAGTCAAAAATAGATCAACAACCCACGGAACAGCAAGGCGGCCTTGAACCCATAGTACACCATCAGCATCAACACTGGCCCAATCAAAATCCCCAGTAGGACCCTCTCTCTCAACTGCACTATAAGCGAGTCTTCATACTGGTGCTACTAGATCTGGTCTATCATAGATAATCTAGATTCAATACATGCAATAACTCGCTTCGGCATCGAAAGATCCAACCTAACCATTATGCCAGCCAGGAACTTTACATCTCGAGTTAGCGGTCTCTCAAAAATAGGTACTGCAGCTAGGCTACCCATACTCACCACCTTCTGACTTAAGGCATCAACAACTACATTAGCCTTAACCGAATGGTAGAGAATGGTCAAGTCTTAGTCCTTTAGGAGCTCAACCCACCTTCGCTGCCTCAAGTTAAGCTCTTTCTGACTTAGCATATACTGTAAGTTGTGGTGATCTATGAATACCTCATAGTGAACTCTATATAGGTAATGCCTCTAGATCTCCAGCATGTTTAGATAACTTAATAAACTAACCCTCGTACTTTGAAACTATCATCAAACCCTATCTCAGACCCTAAAAGTATGTTTATGACGCCTTATGGACACTGCAGGGCACATTCTGGGCTAGGAATACCTCTCTAAACTATCCCCAAGTAAACAGAACTGACCTAGGAAGTCTACGATCTTAGAAAGTCCACCACCACTGACTAGCGGCACCCTCAAGTAGGTATGAGGTGAACTCTACCCCATGAGAATCTAAAAGCTCTAAAGTCTAAAGGCACTCCTCACAAATAGTAACGAACTCATGGGGGTGCTGCTGTTATGATCACGCAAATCTGGTGGGGGCAACCCAGAAGAAATGGTTTAACATCTTCTACACCTCAGACGTAGGTTATAGAAGAAGTTGGTGCTAGTACATAGGCATTAGTTGTAGTCTGAAATGGCACAATTGGCAGTGCTGTGGATATCGGTGCTGGTGCTATAGAAGCTAGGGGAGACGATGTACTCTGTGCCGCCCCCTGAGCGGGTAACTATGGCATGTTTGTCATTGTACCATCTAACCTTTAGAGCATCTACCAAAGTAAGTCTCTGAGCATGGAAGATGGTGGTTGATCAGGCTAAAGCGGTGGCATGGAGGGTTCCTGCGGTGGTGAAGTAGATAGAGCGGTAGCGATAGGGGAAGCATCCTCCCTAACCCCTTCCTAGCTTGTATGGAAGATCCTCTTATATTGACCATCTGCAAAAGAGTCAG
Organism: Withania somnifera; assembly: GCA_039654485.1. Taxonomy (NCBI): domain Eukaryota; kingdom Viridiplantae; phylum Streptophyta; class Magnoliopsida; order Solanales; family Solanaceae; genus Withania; species Withania somnifera. The sequence goes on from JBDJHY010286530.1 coordinate 2,528, forward strand.
GCTAATGTAAGTTTTTAGAAGAGTACGAATAGTAAAACATGATAAGATTCAAAGGAGGCTAGCAATTCCTAAGGTACCCCATATCCTCCCGAAGATCAGACGCGGATGTCTATGCACTGATCTGTTGGACTCTACTGTCTACTTGCTCCAATGCTAATAAGACCGGTGAACCTAGGCTCTGATACCACTCTGTCATGACCCAAAATCTCAAGGTTATGATGGCGTCTACACCTCTCTATAGACAAGCCTAACCCTATAACCCAGAGCTACGTGCAATGGGCTATAACCCTAAGAACAACCAGAAAAAATGAAGGAATAGTAAATAATACGTAATAGTTGAAGCCAACAAGGAGCCATACAAAACTCGAATCCTAAAAGTTGGTGTCAGTGGAAAGTGGAGCTATTATATAGGATAAATGAAGGATACAAATACAAAATATGCTCCCCTAACGGGTAATACAATACAGGGCCTATTGTGGACTAAGTGAAGCAAGCTAGGTGAAGGAAACCACGATCGGCGCAGATGACAAGCTCACCATAATCTCTGGAAATTTGCTAAATCTACTCTATATGATCTTTACATTGCTAATAACCCCTGCCTCTATCTACACCACAAAAAAGGTATAGAAATACAGCATGAGTACCAAATAAGGTACCCAGAAGAAATCATCAGCCGATTGGGTTAAGAGCGAGGAAGTAAAATAGGTTGGTAATAGTACAAAAAACAATAAGGAAGAAAGTAAACTAATAATCGGTAGAAGAGCAATCTCACTAACCATTATGCCATCAACACAAGAACTATAATAAGGATCAAATAGAAAGGTACAACTAAAAGCAGAAAATAAGTAAACACAAAAGAACCTACCGGCGTCCCATACCACCAGTAAGTACAACCAGCACAACAGAACCTACTTGAAACCCCATCCCACCGATAGTCACAAACAGCACAGCAAAACCCACCATGACTCCCCTCTTAAGCCTGGTGAGCATACACCATACTTATGGAATACACAATGGAACAGAAAGTAAAACAAAATAGTAACAAACTAGGGCACACACCCCTATTAGTGCCAACATGATCACTGGACACACACCCTCTATTAATGTAAATATCAACACCAGGCACATACCCCATATCACCATCAATATCAACACCGGATGCACATCCCCTATTGGCATCAATATCAACACCCTCGAGGGCCCAGCCTTGTTGTATCCACATATTTTAATACGTCAATACATAAGTGAGAGTATCAGTGCAGTACCAAGGTTCTAGAGCTAAACAGTGAATATAGATAAATGTAATATTACAGCAGTACAAGTAAGGTGAATATCATTTGAGCTTAAAGGTAACCGCAATCTAGGTTCGGCCAAAACCACTAGCTAAGAGCTCATCTCACCACACTCGCCATGCATAAGCTTAGATAACTACTTAACTAAGAGGACTGCCGAGGTAACTGGCCTCCATAGGGTGGCCCAGCCTTGTCGTATAGCCCTTGGCCCTCTACAACAACTAGTAGTAATGAAAAAAGATCAACCTAAGAAACCCAGCCCACACTACTAGCCATACCACAAGCATAATAATATCAACCCAGTCTATACTATATAATTAAGCCTAGCCTATCTCGACACTGGTGAAAACCTCTGAAGTGTACACCTTGTGATTCTGGAGCTCCAACAAGGTCAACGTCTCCCATAGCTATATAGTTCACAATTTTGGGGATCAAGATGTGAAAAATAAGACTTATTAACAAGTAAATTAGGGCGGGAGATGGGCCTTCTAGCTTAGTGACCTAATCTAAATGCACCAGTATATAGCCCTCAGCTCGAGGGACTCGTGGTCCAGGGAAGAGTTCAGGAAGAGACAAATCATATAAATTGAGCTAGGGTAGGGGGCGAAGCCCTCTCTATGTGTAGGAGACTTTCGGGAAGACCACACTAAAGTGACCTTATTAAGATGACCTCTTCAGGAAGGTTTAGCCAAAATACCTCATCAACAATACCTCGCTAAAAGAACCCGGCTAAAAATTACGGTGATGGCGCATCGCCAAAGACACCTTGTTAGGATGACCTCAGTAGCCTCACCAGGCGACCTTGCCACAACAACCAACAAAGCAACCTTGCCACAACAACTTTGGCAAAGTGACCTCACGAAAAGACTAGCAAGGCAACCTCACCACAATAACTTCAGTAGAGCGACCTCACCAAATGACTAGCAAGGTGACATCACCACAACAAATACCCCACAATGACTTTGTTAGAGCAACCTCGCCAAAATACTTTGGCAAGGCAACCTTGCCACAATGACCTTGCCACAACAACTTCGGCAGAGCGAACTTACCAAATAACTAGCCAGGCAACCTCAAGGTACTATAGCAGTCTGAGATCCTGTAGCTGCCTTTCTAGAGGCGATTATCCTCTGAGGGGCCTAGAGAGAGAATCAAGGGATAGTTCTAACCAAACCAAAGCATCAATCTTAGAGGAGAAATATCATAGAGCAATAACTCTAGAATTTGTTTATAATCCAACCGGGAGAAAAAAAGGTAAAATGCCTACAAAGAAATCAGGGAAAAACAGAACACATCAATAAGATAAAACTGGGAAGAGGGATTCCATATCCTCAAGCTGGTGCTGATGCATCAAATTACAACCATATGAAACTAACAACTAAAGGCTTAGCTGGAACTCATGATTTGTGCCACTGTGCCACAACCAACAAGAATAAATTAGTTGCTCGTTGCAGGTTGGACACATGCGCTAAACAAGAACAAACTGGGTTTTAACAATATAGAAGAAGCAAGCTAAGACTCATGCATTGGCATATAGACACTATAAATTAAACATTAAACAATAACAAAACCCCACGAATATAAATAAGGAGCGACCGCTGCACTTAGCCAGGTTCTCATCCATGGCTAACAATTACTACCTTTATAGGGACTGAAGGATAAGACATACCTCTTACAAAAGGAAAGATGGTAATCTTGGGATTGGGAATTCCCTTTATGTTGGCTAGGTTTAGAAATCAGTAACTAGGTTGGGCAAGAGAGGAAGTAGAGAAGGCAAAGTGGGAAACTGAGCTGAAAGCTTTAAGAGCACAATAGGTGCACATATATATACCTGTATAAATTCATTTGATCCCTACTCAAGTCCATATATGCCATAACCAAGAAGAAAATGGCCCCAAATACCCACAACCCAACCTAAGTGATTTAGGCCACACTCTGTAGCACAACCAAACTTAAAATGATAGGGTCCTAGACATGGGCTTAAAGTCTATCTAGAACAAAGTGGATATTTCGGAGCTAATGGAATTATCAATAATTAATACCAAGTGTGTTTACCATTATTTCACTCTTATGTTTTACTATTTCAAAAATCAAAACTTCAGAATAAGAAAACTAAGATAACGAGGAAATAAGTCACCAGGGCACCAGGCTACTGGTCCCAACAAGTCATGAATGACATGGGGTGACTACCAAAAAAATCTAACTACAATAAAAGGGAAGAAGTAAAGGGGAGTCGATGGGATTTGCTTGTGAGATAGTGTGAGTTCGTGGAGCATGTTTTCTCGGGTATTTATCTCTTTGTGCCTCTTTTAATGTATGTAAAATGTTTGAGTTTTGTTTACTTTAAACCTTGTTTTAACCCTCGATTCCTTATCGCCTTACGATTGATTTTGTACCACAAGTCCCTTGAAATGAGGCATCCTCACTAGTATGTTTATTTTAATTTTTTGGGTTATGGGGCCCAAAGTCCTATTTTGGGCCCTCTTTTTGACCCTAGTTTCTAATTTCAATATGGTTCTCATTCTTAATATTTTAATCCCTGGATTTTTAATTTTATAGTTTCAGGTCACTTCAGTTATATTGGAGCTTCGAGACTATGATGCATGCATTCCAGGGACTTTTATCGATGTGCAAGTAGGCTAGGTTTATTTATGTGCATTATAGACTAGGCTTTTATTGTTTGCTTGTGATATGTGCAGTAGTGTAGGTTGGGCTTCAGATTGGTCGTTGTATTTTTAGCTAATATCCTTATTAGATTTCAAGGGCCTGTGAAAGGGCATAGAGGGTGATGAAATGTATGCATGGGTCCTGGCCTTACCATGTGGACCCCACAAACCTTGGAAACTATTTTAGTTATCATGCAACGAGCATGGTGAGACAAGCTCTTAGATGGTGGCTTTTGGTCGATTCTAGACTATGATTACTTTTTGTTTTTATTATTATTAATATATTTGTTCCTATATTGAGTTAAGGTACCTGTATATTATTGTTTGGGATGAGTTTGGCATTGATGGGGCGCAGACCCTATATTTGATTAGAGGTACGGTCCTCAAGGGCCTAGACCTTGAGTTTGGCACTGATGGACACAAACTTTATAGTTGATTAAAGGACTTGAGTTTGGCACTAATGGGGTATAGAACCTACATTTGATTAGATGCATGTTCCTTCGAGGTACGAACACTGAGTTTGGCACTGATGGGGCATGGACCATATATTTGATTAGAGGTGTGGTCCTCTGAGGCGTAGACCCTGAGTTTTGCATTATTTGGGAGAGGCCACGAGATTGGAACTTATTGAGAGGATGGTGTTGGCACTGCATGATACAACTCTATTTGACTTTCCTGCACCCCTGTGTATTACCTTTAAATTATTTGTGCTCATCGGTCTAAGGAGGAAGTCACAGTGGGTTTGTTATGCTTTTTATACATACCAGTGGTATGGGATGCCAAGTAAGTTTTGTTCATTTACTTTTTGTTCCTTATTTAGTTGTATCTTACTGTTTGACCTTTATTCATAGTGCATACATACATATCCTTATGTTAGTTGGGTCTCGACTTAGCTGGAGCACAAATAGGTTTCCTTACATTGATTTTGGGTTTTCGGGTACTGGTTACTCTTGATCGTGTTCACCATGTTTTAGTTCCTATTGATTGGTACTTACACTTCTGGTACCTTATCTTTCTATGTATCTATTAATTTTACCACTTTCCTACTATCATTGACCTGTTTTAGTTCCTCGCCTTTATTACTTGCATTTTATTTTAGCCAAGCCAGCCTATGATGCCTACTGGGTATCTTGTTTGGTACTTGTGTTGTATTTCTATACTATTTCTATGGTGAATATATTGGAAATGGTTATTGGAGACGTCGTGATCATATAGAGTAGATACAGATGGTTGCAGAGATTAGGTAATCTTTGCTGTCCGAGCCAACAGTGGATTGGTTGATGTCCACGTACTTTATTCTATCTCTAGCATATGTTGTATTACTTATGTTGGAGTTTCTTTGTATTTCTATCTTTTGGTTACTTTATATAGTAGCTCCATATGCCATTGATACTAGGTTTATTGCATTTGAGGTGCGGAAGATATTTGACCATTTTCTACGGATTGCCCCCGCCAGGTTTTCTGGAGCATAGGGGAAAAACCCTCACGAGTTTGTTACCATCTATGAGGAGCGCCTACGGACTTTAGAGGTTCTAGGCTGACAAAGGGTAGACTTCACCTCCTATCTACTTAAGGGTGTTTCCAGTCAGTGGTTACGAGTATTTTGAGATCGTAGACCACCAGGGTCAGCTCCACCCACTTGGGGATAGTTCAAGAGTCATTTATATCTTAGTATGTTCCTAGGAGCATACATGAGGCATCACGAGCACAGATCGAGTGGTTGAGACAAGTTTCTATAATGGTGTCAAAGTATGAGGCACGGTTCATTGATTTGTTCAGGTACGCTGGTGACTTGATTTATACCAAGAAGGAACGGATTTTCCACTTTGCTGACAGACTGAGGCCTAACTTACAGAGCCATGTTTAGTTACTTCTGGTGCTGCAAGAGTCATTCCTAGATGTTTCTAACCATGCTCGTCGAATAGCGATTTTGACTCGCCAGGCCCAAGGGGGTAGCGAGAAAGGGCAGCGCCATTAGGGTGAGTTTTTAAAATTTAGGTTAGAGGGTCATGATTTTGACTAGAGGTACCAGCTGAGCTGATAGTACCAGGCCTCCAATAGCAGGGCAAACAGCCAACCCATCAAAGGTCCAGTTTTCATATCATGGGCCTATGATGAGAGAATTTGTAGCCAGTTCAGGACTGGGGACACTTGTTATGAGTGTGGGGATTAGGGCCATTATTCTCGACATTATCATAGGATCCCCAGAGATCATTCAGCTGAGGGGTTTTTTGAGTGCAGAGGTTGGGGTCACTATGCCCAAGATTTCCCCTAATTTAGGGCCTCTCAGGCTGCAGTATTACCTATTCATCCATTGCAGACGGTTCCACCAGTCAGAGATGGTCCACCATCTATTTGGGGAGCTAGGGGATGAGGTCGGGTAGCCATAGGCAGAGTCAAGGATTTGGGTACAAAAGGGATAGGGGACACCACTAGTTTTTGCTAATTCTGACAAGGCTGAGGTCGAGGCCTCCGATGAAATTTCATCAATTCATTGATTGTTCTTGGGTTTAATGCATTGAAATTATTTAATTTGGGTTCCACACTATCCTACATATCTGTTTATTTTTCTTCACGGCTGGGTGTTGTTAGTGAGCGGTTGCATGTACCTTTGAATATATCCACCTCGATGGGTGTGACCCTAGTGGTGGATTGGGTATATAGGTTATATATAATGACTGTTCAACATTATAAAACATGGGGTAACTTGATTAAGCATGCTATGTTATATTTTGATGTGATTCTAGGCATGGACTGGTTGTCTTTCTACCGTGTGATCCTGGATTGTTATGCCAAGAAGGTGACCTTATCTGATCTCGGTGTGCCCTTTGTAGTAAGGGACGGTCCCACAAGTTATTTATTAGTTTGGGTCATTTCTTATTGCCGAGACCGTGGACTTATTGCTCGAGGTTGTTAGAGATCTTAATGCTAAGTCCCTTTCCCCTGAGAGTATGTCGGTTGTTAGTGAGTTTGTTAATGTTTTCCCTACTGATTTGACTGGCCTCCCACCAGAGTAGGATTTAGACTTTGCTCTCAAGGTTGAGTTTGGCACCAGGCCTATTTATATCCCACTGTATTGTATCAAACCAGCTGATCTTTATGAGTTTAGTGTTCAGTTGTAGGATCTTCTTGATAGGGGTTTTATCCGTCCTAATGTATCATCGTGTGGTGCCTTGATGTTGTTTGGAAATAAGAAGAATAGGTCCCCATAGATGTGTAGCTATTATAGGCAGGTGAACAAGGTGACTATTAAGATTAAGTATCCTTTTCCCTATATCGATGATCTTTTTTATCAACTTCAGGGAGCCATGGTGTTCTCTAAGATTAATCTAAGGTCTGGCTACCACCAGTTGAGCATTCGGGCTGAGGATGTCCAAACCACAACTTTTTGGATAAGGCATGGACACTATGAGTTGCTGGTGATGTTGTATGGACTGACTAATTCCCATGCAGCCTTTATGTATTTGATGGCTATGGTGTTTCAGCCTTATTTAGACTCATTTGTGATTGTTTTTATCTATGACATACTAGTTTACTTGCGGAGGAAATTTGAGCATGAGGGGAACCTGAGAGTTGTGTTGCAAACTTTGAGGAAGGAGTGACTCTATGATAAGTTCTCAATTGTGAGTTTTGGCTAGATTCCATCTCCT
>JBDJHY010286541.1:0-10132 GCA_039654485.1 Withania somnifera
ACTTATATTATTATTAGAATGTTACTATTTATTGCTTTATATCATTATTCATCTATGTTATTTAAATCATCCTCTAGCCATCATGGCTCAATAATCAGGTGGTGATACTAACCCAGCCTCAATGCACTCTTACCGGAGCCATAGGTCTAACCTCTCGTGTCATGAATGCAGAGCAGATCAACAAGTATATATATCAACTTATGATCATGTAATACCAATATCCTATGCCCTGCACATGTATTTCTAGTGAATCTCTAAGTCACCGGCATCATATCAATTGGATTCCAAAATATAAATATCGGCATGGAACGGATGAAATAACGGTACAGGGTCACTATATCAACCTAGCTAACAAACTCACGGATGCTATTTAGTATAATTATTAAAGTTATAAGCCAAGATATAGCCCCACAGACCCTACCTATCTTCCGTCGATAATACACTGCAAATCCATGAATCTTACTCTGACAGATGTCAAACGATCTTTGAATTATCTATAACTTATTACAGTTTATTTTATATATTAATACGAGTATAATGGTATAACTTATACTAAATTTCAGACTGGGCCTAAAATCAGTCCTAAAATGGGCTTATGGGGCCTGCTCCCCGAAACTAAAAATAAGTTTTACTACGAGGTTCCCAACGTTATTAGGAACCCGTGCTCCAAAATTGAGCATAATTCAAGTGCGAGAAAGGCTTCAAACACCCAGGAAATTTTTTATTAAAGAGGGGTCAAAGATTCAAGCTTTACGGAATTAAATAAGGAAATTTGATGAAGTAACTATACTACGGAGTGAAATAAACTCAAAAGACAATAATTTATCCAATAATACATGAATTAGTTGGAGAAATTTGAGTTTTCACAATTTGGGTCATTAATAGAGGAAGCCTCAAATTTCAAGGATTAAAACAGAGAAGAAGACTTACCAATAGCGGGTAAAGACATAGGGGATTTTCAAAAACTTTTCCATGAATTTTGATGGAATTTCCAGAAAGAATCTCACAAGGAAAAGAGGAAAAACTGAGGAAAGGCTTGAAAAATAAACTAAAAATTTGAGTCTCTACTGTTTTAACTAGCTGCAACTAGGCGCGTTCGCGCTCAATTATTTTTTTTTATTTCTATTTACCAAAATTGTGCTATTTGAGTTTGATTGCTCTATTTGAGGGAGATCACACTAAATAATTAATATTTTTTATTATCGTTTTGGCACTTAATGCAGAAAATCTGCAACTGTAGAATTTTCAAACAAAAGCACAAAATTGAAATAGATTCCAACAGCAACAAATAATATATATATTTTGAGTGAAAAAACCATTTTGTACTTAATAGAATAGTCGAAAGTGGAACTCAAGATCGTTTCGGAAAAATGTTGACTAAATCAACCATTTGGCTAAACCATAACATTCCCACCAACACCTTGAAAATGCAAAGACTGGTAAATGAACCAACACCTCCAGTAGACTAAAATAATTTAATTCCGAGCTTGTATTGAAGGAAAGTTGACTTTGGTTAATGAGTACTTTATTTTAGGCTCTAAAACAGGCAATTTGAGATATTTCTCAACCGAGTCGCCAGGGATCCAAACTACCAGTTTCAGCAAGTCATAAAAGACATGGGGAAACTATTAAAATGCTCTAATATGTAAAACATTGTGTATTTATCATAAATGACCATAAGGGCCATTACAAAGGGCTTAGTGGGATCGAGTATATAGGTCTTGTGCGATGTGGTGTGGGGTCACTACAAGCAGGCCAAACTGATAGTATTAACAATGCTTAACTTTGATGTGATTCTTTCATGGATTGGTTTTCCTGTCACCATGATGTTTTTTTATTTCTATGCAAATATCGTGACCATATTTATGCCCAGTGTACCTCCAATCATTTGGCAGGGTCCTACTGCCACTCCTCGATCTGGGTCATCTCTATTATATAGACCTAAGACTGGTAGGTAGGGGGTGCTTAGCTTATTTGGCTCACATGAGGGATGTTAGTGCAGATTATCCCTCTCCCGTGTTTGTTCCCATGGTTAGTGAGTTTGCAGATATGTTCCCTGCCAATTTGTTGGGTCTTCCACCTGAGTGGGATATATACTTTTCTCTTGAGGTTGAGTCGAGCATCAATTCGATCTCTATTCCTCCATACTGTATAGATCCTGATGATTGATCTAAGTTTTAGGTACCATCAGTCGAGTATTCAAGATAAGGACATTCGAAGATGGCTTTCAGGACTTGTTATTGGCATTATGAGTTTCTTGTTATGTTGTTTGGGTTGATTAATGCCCCTACAACATTTATAGATTTGATAACTCAGGTCTTCAAGCCTTATATAGATTGGTTTATGACCGTGTTCATAGATGATATGTAAGTGTATTCACGGAATCGTGAGGATCATGTGGGGCATTTGATATTGGTCCTTTAAACCTTGATGACTAAGCGACTCTACGCTAAGTATTCAAAATGTGAGTTCTGGCTGGAGACCATTTCTTTCTCGGGGAGTGTGGTTTCAAGCATTGGTATTAGTGTTAATCCAAATGATGTAACTCCTATTCGTGATTAGATTCAACCTGCTACTCCTGTAGAGATCCATTTTTTTCTTGGGTTAGATGGATATTACCAATGATTTGTTCATGACTTCTTCTCTATAGCACTCCTTTAACTCGATTGATGTGACAAGATGTTCTTTTCCAGTGGTCCGCTGAGTGCGATTCCAATTTTCTGAGGCTCAAAGAGTTTCTCACTACTATGGCAATACTCACTTTCTAGTTGAGGGCTAGCCTACACGGTCCAATTTGATGCTTTATACATTGGTTTGGGGTGTGTTCTCATGTAGCAAGGTTGAATTATTATATATTCTTGAACTTAGCTGCAGGATCATGAGTGCAACTACCCCACTCATGAATTGGAGTTGGCGGTAGTAGTTTTTTCTCTCAAAATCTTGAGGCCTTATATTTACGTAGTATGTTGTGAGATTTACACAGATCATGTAGCCTTCAACACATATTGAACCATAAGGAGATCAACTTGAGATAACAACGGTAGGTTGAGCTCCTGAAAGACTATGACCTTAGTATTTTGTACCATTCGGTTAAGGAAAATGTGGTTACAGATGCCTTGAGCCAGAAGGCAGTGAGTATGAGTAGATTGGCCTCTATTTTAGGTTTTGAGATATCTTTGGCTCAAAAATTTCAGTCCTTGGACAACATCTTGGTTAGATTGGATATCTCATCCCCAGAGAGCATTCTTGATTACATTAAGGCTAGGTTATTCCTATTTGATGAGAAGGCAGAATCAGTTTAACTACCGGTTGATTCACATTAGAGAGCGGGTTCTGAGGTGTCTCTTCAATTTGGCTCATATTGATTCTGGTAATGTGTTGTGGACTTATGTCCACTTATGTATTCCACGGGTTGTGGACTTAATTCAAACACTCTTGCGTGAGGCCTATTGTTCTAGATATTCCATTATTTGAGTACCATGAGGTGTATCGTGACTTGAGGAAGTACTACTAGTGAAGAGGTATGAGGAGAGATATTTTGAGGTTAGTTTCTCAGTCCTGAGTTGAAAGTAGCTGAAGTTCGAACATCAGAGACTAGCTGGTGAGTTGTAAGGCTCCCTATCCCTAAGAGGAAATGGGAGCGTATCACTATGGATTTCGTTTTCATACTTTACTTTACCTTTAAGGTCCATGAATGCATATGGGTCATCATGGATCAATTGACAAAGTCGGCTCACTTCCTACCATTATACTTGCCTTGGGGTGCCATGAGACTAACCGAGTTACATGTTCATGAGATTGTCAGACTTCATGGGGTGCCAATCTCTGTCATTTTAGATCTAGGCACTCAGTTTACCTCAAACTTTTGGGGGGTCAGTGCAAAGGGGGATGGGTACAAAGGTTTCTCTGAGTACAGAGTTCCACCCTCAAACCAATGGGCAGTTTGAAAGGACTATTCAGGTACTTCTGGATATTGCAAGCCTATGTCTTTTATTTTGGATATAGTTGGGATAGATACTTGGCTTTGGTAGAGTTATTGTATAATAGTGGCTCAGGGATATTATTGGTAGGGTAAGGGTTATTCAAGATAGCCTTTAGAGCCTCAGAGTAGGCAGAAGTCCTACACGGATCATACGTTAGGTCCCTTGAGTTTAGAGTTGGTGATACGATTTTCTTACAAGTATTGCCCATAAAGGGCATTATGAGTTTTTGTAGATGGGGTAATCTTAGCCCCAGGTTCATTGGTCCTTTTGAGAACACACAGAGAGTTATAGTTATAGCCTATAGACTTGCCTTACCTCCTAAGTTGGAAGTTGTGCATCCTGTACTCAAAGTCTCTATGCTTTGCCAAAATGTATCAGACCTATCCCATGTTCTTCTTCGTGAGTTGGTTCAGCTAGATGATCAGTTGACCAATGTTAAGGATCCAAAGCCGATATTAGATAGAGATGTAAGGCGGCTCAAATCCAGAGATATCCCAATTGTGATGGTTCATTGGGCGTGTAGACCAGTCGAGGAGGCTACCTAGGAGACAGAGTGTGATATGCAAGCTAGTATGCACATTTGTTCGAGCTTTCAAGTACCGTCCTTTCTTTAACTTTCGAGGAAGAAAGTCCTTTTTAGTGGTTCATGTTGTAATGACTTGCCTAGTCATTTCCTTTCTCTTCGACCTTTTCTATGTTTAGAGATTTCTAGTAGTTTTCTCAAGTTATTTATGACTTGGTAGGACCAATAGTTTGGTTTCCTGGATGTTATTTTCTCGTTTTCTCATTTTCCCTATTTTAAAGGTTTAACCTTGAAATAGTAGAAATTGAGAGTGAATTCTTTGTAAACACTCTCAAAATCATATTTTTATGGTTTTGTTATCTACGAAATGCCAAATTTGATCTTTTCAAACCTTTAGTTCATGTTTCGAGGTTTTCATTTTGATTTTTAGCTGTTTTGTAGAAATTCAGTTCAACTAGAGTTCATAGCCTGGGTGGACTTTTGGTTATAGGAGTGTTGGATCAGAATTTTGACACTACCGTTAGGTCCAAAATGGTGATTTTGATCTAGCTGGGTCATTGGTGCTCAGTTGCGAGCTAATTTTGAGGGTCCTTGTGGAAAGTTAGAAAGTTGAGCCTTTTTTCGATTTGGTTTGAGGCCTTTTTTTCTCAAATAACCTCTGTTGGTCGTTTTGTCAATTCCTTTGAGTTTGGAATATGTTTTTCATGCAAGATGCTTATTTGGTTTATAGTTGTTGGACCCCATTTCAATTTTGAGCCCTCACTTGGAAATTCTACTATTTGCAGAAAAATCTGCAGTCTAGGCATTCAGCGCAATCAGGCATATCATGGTAATCTATCTTTCATTATTTTTAGCACAATTACTATGCGTGAGCGATCACTTTTGTTGTGGTTGGGGCCTTGGGAACTATCACGCTTGGGCAACACGATTGTGCTTTAGCATGACTAGGTATATAACTTGTTGTTTCTCAAATTTTCAGTTATTCCTTTCATTTTATCTCATGAAATCTTGTCTCCAAATTTAAAAAATTCACCTCTAGGCTTTGGGATTGAGTTTGGGGATTTTATGTGGCGTGTTTCTAGCCTTTTTCCTCATTTTAGGTGAGTTCTCTTCCCGTCTTCTTCCCTCAAGGCTTGTGCATGAAGCTTTAATGGTGAAATTTTCCGTGGGGCAAGGCCCTAAGTGCGGATCTAGAGCGGGTCTCCCAACATGATGAGGTTCCTAGTTCATGACTTGGAGGCAAGACCTCCGAAATGGGACTCCTAGCGAACGGGGTTTCTGGTGTTGGTTGTGGGGCTTGACCCCAAGAGTTAAGGCCCGGTGCAGTGCTTGGGGGTGGTACCGGGGATGTTGGTTCAGTGGTGTTAGTTCATTTCTACCCTCTTGCATTTATTTTTATCACTTGTTCTTACCTCGCGGGCTTACGATGGTCATGTTTGGTCTTATTTTCCCTGGTTGTGCCTACCGCTAGTATGGGGAGTCAGGTAGGGTATGTTTGTTATTTTCTATATATATCCAATAGTAGGTGGGGCTCTATTTGGATTTTTTCTATTATTTTATTTTCCTTTAATCTTATGCTTCTGTTTCCTTTTTTACCCGTTCCTACGATAGGTGAGTTGAGTTGGATAGAAGGTATGTTCCCGGGGACTCGTGAGTTGAACTAGGGGTGATAGATGCATCCTAGAGAGGTTGAGTGTTAAGACTTGTGTTAGTTACTTTTATTTTCTCACTGTATAGCTATATCTTGTATTCGATACCATTTTACTTATCTTCATCTAACATGTTTTACTTACTCATTGTATCTTACTTGTATTTGATGGAGCCCGGCAGGCTTATGATGCCTACTGGGCACCCTGTGTTGTGGGTACTCATGCTACACTTCTCTATCATTTATGTGGTGTAGATAATAGAGCGGTTTATCGTAGGAGGAGGGATCGTGATGAGTAAGGGTACAAGTGGACTTCGGAGGTCACGCTGAGCTCCTATCGTTTGAACTGATCCTTTCTCTAGCTATGTTGAAATTCTACACTAGTTTGTTTAGGACATACTGATCTTTTGTATCTCCCTCCTATTAGAGCGGTTGTATATATTACTTTTGATTCTCTGGTATACCTTAGTTGTATCTTATTACAGTCACGAGTTCTCGAAGGTGTTTTGTAAATGTATTTTGTTATATATCTCTTTCATCCTACTTTTACTGCTTATACTATTGTTGGATTTCTTGTAGCAGCCCACTGCTTGTCGCTCGAGGCTGAGGGGTTGGCTAGCCTACTAGTGGGACCATAGGCGTTATCACGATCTGAGTTTTGGGTCATGACAATAGATCGTAATGTTGACCCATGATATAAATCCCTGTAAGTTGAGATTTTGTTCCCCTAGATTATAAGCCACAGTATAGACCGTATTATGCATATACAGACCATACTATTAATCATACTAACAAGCCTCTTAAGTGTCCAGTTTCTAGACTTTGAGATTACAAACATAGGGTATGGACTGTACTATGCATAGTACGGACCATACCGTCCTTCATATTATATGTCCAATATCCTAGTCCTCAGATCCATATCACAATTCTACCTACAGACCACACTATCAATAATATGGATCGTACTGTCGACCGTAGTATTTCCCCGATAGTTTTCCAGAGCTTTAAAAGCGAGGGCATTCAACTTAATTCCTATTCTTTCCAATTTCGATACTATGTCGTTTTGTCTTCTTCTATGGGTTGTATATATACCACACTTAGTAAAAATTTCTCATTGTATGCTAAATCCGTCAGGACACTCAAACGCTTCTCTCAAAACAAGGCTAGGGCTCCTCACCTTTAAGTTCAAAAATTCCAAGTCCAATTTCAGATTTTCAGTTAGAATATTTAATCAAATTTTCAGTTGACTTCTCTCTCATGCCCGAATTCATGCTTTTAAGTTAGGTTTCTATGTATTTCCACAACTAGGGTTCTTACCCATATTTATCCACATGTATTAAATTAAGTATTGAATGATATTTTCATACTCTCTGTCATGCTTCACAAGTTTTACCATAATTTCCCATGCTTATAAGATTGTATCCAGACACATTTTTATAATCAAATATGATTTTAGTTTTCAGTTAAGTCCTTATGAAAGATTTGTCCTTTTGACATGAAATCAGTTTATTATCAATACTCTCTCATGGTTACCTACTAGTACGTACTACATTTTAGTTTTAATCATGTTTTATGTTTCCAATTCAGTATTTCAAGTATTTGTTATTTATTCATGAAAGATCAATTCCCCAGTTTAATTTAAGCATAGACAGTAATTCAGTGTCAATTTGATCACACTTAGATTTTTTATACGACTAATACAAGTCTAAATGAGGCATAATTTTACTCATCCAGCTTATTACATATTGAGCACTAGCAGTTTAGTTTTTAGCAGTAGTATCTAGCACCGAGAGGATTTGAGCTCCAGATAACCCTAGTCCTAAAACTATGTTCAACCATAGGATTTTAGCCAAAATAGGCTCAGTTATCAACTTAGTTGATCCACAACAACCTGGTTCTATACATTTGGTAGGGTATAGGACTCTCATACTAATGGGGATTTAAAGTTAGACTCTATGAGTCGCTCATATGGTTATATGTTAGTTAAGGGAAACTCCCACCTATGTTCAACCATCAGTTTTATAGTATAAATAAGTATGTTTCATACTTCACCAGTTTGTAGTAAACTATGAGTATTTTTTATTATCAGCATGATGAATAGTTTTAAAGCATGTTTTTATCCAAATTTGAGTCAATGTATTTCAGCCTCATAATTTCATGCAATGTACAATTTATCATTTTCTCAATATACAGCTCAGTTCCATGTTACATATGTATTTTAGTTTCCTATTTCAGTACTCCATCTTTCATATTCAGTAGTTATGCATTATTATTCATATGCTTAGACTTATTACATTTACGCTTACATAATCAGTACATTCTAGAAGTATTGACTCATACTCCTTTTCCTACACTAACTAGGTAGATTCAAGCCATCCATCCCACACATGTGAATTGCTTTGGATCTTCAACCAAGTCTTAATAGTGAGTTCTCATGACTCGAGGTCCCAGATATCAGTTTAGAATTTATTGGGACGTCCCAGTTTATTTCATGTGCCTTTCATTTTTGGTATTTCTCTAGATCTAGAGGCTTGTTCTAGATAGTTACATCCCAGTCAGTACATTCCTTCAAACATATGTTCAGTGTTTAGTTTTATTGGATTTATTTTTATTCTTATTTAGTTCAAACTTTGTAATTATATCCAGTTAGTCCATTTTAACTCAGAATGTTGTTTCTACTTATTTTTTATGGTTAGTAGTCATGCCAGATACACAAGGTTAATTGAGAGTCCTTCAGGGTTCTCAACATTATGTATCATCTAAGGGGTAGAGTTAGGGAATGGCTAATTTGTATTAGAGAACAAGGTTCAAGAGTCCTAGGGTATCTGAGAGTTATGTTTAGTAGAGTCTCTTTTGTGGGTGTGAAGCATGCCAAACTTATAAAAGAGAGGCTATAAACCATTCTATGAAATATTTTCCCTTCTTAGTTATTCTCAGTCAGTTCGCAGACTCTAACTCTAAATACTCTAGTTCGTCATCTATGCATTTGTAGAATATGCATCCCAAGAAAATAGGTGTTCAAACCCGGTCTGGATCTAGGACTAACAATTAGCGGTAGAGTCTTTTAGTTGCACCAGAGGTGACTATTGTTTTGCCTCCACCTCCAACAATGAAAATGTCAAAAATGCATAGTTTTGGAATGCCATCCAGTTGCTATCTCAAGCAGTACAGACTAAGATGGTTAGTTAGGGGTTACAGTGATAGTTCAACAAGGTGCCTCAGATACTTCTAGATTTTGTGAGTTCCTCCAACTAAATCCACCAAAGATCTTTGGATCTAAATTGGGGGAAGACCTTGAATTTTTTTTGAAGATTATCGGAGGATCATAGGAGTGATAAAAGTAGATAAGCTAAACAGTGTGGGCCTGGCTATATATCATCTCATGGATGTGGATGGGCTTTGGTTCGAGTAGTGAAAGAAGAACAGAGGAGCAGATGATGTGCTTGTGACTTGGGTTATGTTTGAGGAAGCTTAATTGGGGATGTTTTTTCCTGAGAAAATAGGGAAGCTAAGGTTCATTAGTTTTATATTTAGAGTAGTTCTCCATGTGTGTGGAAGAGTATGGCCTTAATTTGACTCAATTATATAGGTATGCTCCTGACATGGTTGTAAATAGACTCACTTCCCCTTTGATAAAGGAGGGGTAGGTCAGTAATATTAATTAAGGATATTGACATAGACAGGATCATGGTCCACTTAGGGTATATTGAGAGAGACATATCAAGGATAAGAGAAGAATATTGTAGCAAGAGGTCCAAGACCGGGACTCCTAAGTCCAACCAACAGAGAACCGGGGGTCAAGGTATGTAAAAATTCAAACAAAAATATAATAACCCTCATGGTCATTTATGATAAATACACAACGTTTTGCATTTTATAGTGTTTCAGTAATTTTCCTAAGTCATTTTTGACTTGCTGGGACCAGTAGTCTGGATCCTTGGGGACTCGGTTGAGAAATATCTCAAATTTCGTATTTTA
>JBDJHY010286561.1:0-10131 GCA_039654485.1 Withania somnifera
TATAGAGAGAGAGAGAGAGAGAGAGAGAGAAAGAGAGAGAGAGAGAGAGAGATGATGAGTTTAATGATCTATTATAATATTTTTTTCAATTTCAGATTTAATATGTCTTCTTTTACCACCCTTAGCACTATTTTGGGTCAAAATAAACTTGAGGGTCATAACTATGTTGACCGAAGAAGAAATCTAGACATTGTGTTAACAGATGAGAAAATTTAATTTTTTTTCATGAAGTGTGCCCTCCTGAACCTAATGCTAAAGCTAGTGATGATGATAAGAAGACTTGAAATAACAAAAGGCTGATAAGATGGCGCGGTGTTACATTCTGACTTTAATGTCGAATGTGATGCAACATCAAAACGAATCTCTCTTTGACACAATTGTTGGATGAGCTATAGATGGCAGAGACTATCATCTTAAAACAGGCATCACCTATGGAAATGATTGTTAAGAAAGGTTATACTTCTAATCCTAAATGCGGAAAGAAGAGAAAAGTGCTCACAAAGTTAAAGCAGTTACTGCTCCAACTGGAGGTGTGAAAAAACCGAAAGGCAAGTATTTTCATTGTAAAATGTTAGGTCATTAGAAAATCAATTTTCCAATTTTCTTAGCCAAGCAGAAAAATAAATCAAGTAACTCACTTTCATTTATTGTTGAAATGTGTTTAGTGATTTTTTCTAACATTTCATGGTGTGTAGACTCAGGAGCCACTATTCACATCTGCATCACTTTGCAGGAAACGTGCAAGCTAGCTAATGGTGAAGTTGATGTTTTTCTAGCAGGTGATTCAATGGATCTAGCTTTAGCATTAGGAAGTACTTTTATTTTGTTTGGTATTGGTAGAGTTTTAATTTTAAAAGAGACATTATATGCTCTAGCTGTTAGAAAAAAAATTAATTTCAGTTTCTAGAATTTTGAGAGATGGTTATAACGTTAATTTTTTTTATAACAGTTATGTTATTAGTTGTGATGGATATTTTATCTCTGTTGATACATTGAACATTGGTCTTTTAATTATTAAAGTCTCTCCTGAACTACAACAAACCAAAGAACTGAATGATATAACTTATCTATGATACTTGCGTCTATGTCATATAAATCCAGACATGATTTCAAGATTGGTTAAATATGGACCTTTAGGTTCATTAAAAGTGGAGGCACTACCAACATGGTAATCCTGTTAAGAAGGAAAAAAAGACTAAGAGACTTTTTCCCTCTAAAAGAAGCAGAGCAAATGATAAGTTAGAACTAATACATTCTAATTTGTGTTGCTCGATAAATGTGCAAGATAGAGGTCATTATGAGTATTTCATGGCATTCATTGATGATTACTCAAAGTATGAATATATTTATTTATTGCACCGCAAGTCTGAATGCTTTCAAAAATTCAAAAAATTTAAGACAAAAATGGAGAAACACCAAGAAAAAAACTATCAAGTCACTACGATCTGATCATGATGGTGAATACCTTTCCACAAAACTCATTGGTTACTCATCAGAACAAGGAATTATATCTCATATCTTTGCACCTAGAACTCCTCAATAGAATGGTGTAGTGAAAAGAAGAAACAAACTCTTTTAGAAATGATTAGAGTTATGATGATTTATTTTAATTTGTCGTTTTCTTTTTGGAGACATGCATTAAAAACTGCTAATTACATTCTGAACTTGGTTCCTTCTAAGTTTGTACCTATGACACCCATGGAACATTGGTCTAGTCGTAAGCCTAGCTTGAAACATGTTTGAATTTAGGGTTATCCAGCAAAAGTGCTGAAAGGAAAGACAGAAAAGTTAGAATCAAGAACAGAAGTATGTGTTTTTATTGGGTACCCAAATGAAACAAAAGATGATCTATTTTATAATCTTAAATAAAAGAAGGTCATTGTAAGTACTAATGCCAAGTTTTTAGGAAAGGATTTCTTAATAAACCACATTTCTAGAAGTAAATTAATTTTACAGGAATTAAGCAAAGAAATAACAAGTCAATCTACTGAACACAATGAAAATCAAACTCAAAACCTCGATGTTGGAATTAACATACCATTGCATTTTAGTAGTGGGTGAGATGTTAATAGAAATATAGCTCCACAAGTACAAGTTCCTGAGAATCCATTGTATCAAAGTAGTGGGAGTAATATCGAGTCAATTGCATTAGAGGATGAAAATCCTACAAATGATGTGATTCAACCGCAAGCTCACAATGATGCAACCCCTGAACCTGTAGTGACTAGTCGTAGTGGGAGGTAATAAGAAAACTATCTCGGTATGCACTCTTTGAAGAGTCTCTTGATAGAATTCCTGAAGAATTTAATACAGAACCTGTGAATTACGACGAAGCACTACAAGATAAAGATGTAGAAAATTAAATTATTGCCATGAAATAAAAAATAGAGTCTATATACTCAAATAAAGTCTAGGATCATGTAGAACCACCTGAAGATGGAATGAAACCCATTGGATGCAAGTGGGTCTATAAATAGAAGAAAGAAGTAGACGAAAAAGTTCAAACTTCAAAAGTTAGGCCTGTTGCAAAAAAGGATTTGCCAAAAAAAATTGATTATGAGTAAATGTTTTCTCCAATAGCTATGCTTAACTCTTTTAGAATTCTCTTATCTATTGCGACTCATTATGACTAAAAAATTTGGCAAATCAATGTCAAGACAACTTTCGTTATTGGGATTCTTGATGAAAGTACTTTTATGCAGCAACCAGACAGTTTCGTTGGAGAAGAAAAAGAACACATGTGCAAGCTGAAAAGATCCATTTATGAACTGAATCAAGCTTTTAGGGCATGAAATACTTGTTTTGACTATGCAGCCAAGTCCTTGGATTTTGAGCAATGTCTTGATAAGTCTTGTGTGTATAAAAAGTGAAATGAAATGAAGTGATATTTCTAGTATTATATATAGATGATATATTGCTCATAGAAAATAATATGGGCTTGTTAAATTCAGCAAAGGAATAATTGTCTAGAAATTTTGATATAAAGGATCTAGGAGAAGCTGCTCAAATTCTTGGGATCAAGGTTCTACGTGATTGCAAGAAAAAGATGTTAGGCTTATCTCAAACTCTTTATATTGATACGATTTTTACTAGGTTCAGCATGCATGAATCCAAGAAAGGTTCTTTCTTTTAGATATGGAATCTCCTGATCCAAGAATCAATTTACTCAGACAGATAAAGAGGTAGAAAGAATGAAGGTGGTTACTTATGCGTCACTTATGGGAAGCCTAATATATGTTATGTTGTGTACTAGACCTAACATCTGTTATGCGGTTGCATGGTTAGCAGCTATCAGTCTAATCCTGGACGAGAATACTGGAAGGCAGTTAATCATATAATGAAGTATCTGTAAAGAACTAGGGATTACATATTGGTATACCATTCAAATGAGTTAATACCAATAGGGTATGCAGACTCATATTTCCAATCTGACTAGGACTCTAGAAAATTGATCTCTGAAAATGTATTCACTTTGGGAGATGTATCCATTGTTTAGAGGAGCAACAAAAAAACTTGTATTGCTGATTCCACCATGGAAGCCGAGTATGTACCAGCCTCTAAGGCGTTTAAGGAAGCAGTTTGGTTGAGGAATTTTCTGAAAGACTTGAAAGTTGTCCCTGCGATAGATAGTGCGCTTATGATTTATTGTGACAATAGTGGTGCGGTAGCAAATTCAAAGGAACCACAAAGTCTTAAAAGTACAAAACACATTGAGCGAAAGTATCATTTAATTCGAGACATAGTGCAAAGAGGGAATGTGGTGGTAGTGAAGATTGCATCACAGAACAGCCTTGCAGACCCTTTCACAAAAGTTTTATCACAAAAGCCTTTTGATAAGCATGTAGAAGGAATGAGTGTCAAAGTTGTTGGTGCATGGTTATAAGTTTGAGTGGGAGATTGTTAGGGTATACTATTACCTATGCGATTTTGATATAGTATTGTTTATTGGACGATTTTTTATTTATCCAAATCAATAAAGTGTTACATTATATAAATAATTTTGTCATATATGTGTCTTCAACTTATCTAGTAGATGATTTAGTATATAGAGTTTGAACTTATACGTAGAAAATTAAACCATCGATTCTTATAAGTTAAAGTCATACTTCACAATCGTAGATGAAGATTTGGACAAACCATCAGATTGATGATAGTATGAGATTAAATGTAATTTATCTTGATTACGAGAATGGTATAGTTCTAACTTCTCGTGCTAGTACAGTTTGCATGTATTAAACAGGACCGAGTAGAGATAGATGTTTTGAACTAACTGATAAAATATATATTCTAAACTATTAAATGTACTTATATTCTTAATCTTGATATATCTATTGTGAGCTATATATATTGGTTATCATTTTGATTTATTAGAAGGTGAGATTCTGAGATGGATCGATATACGTAATAAGTTGGATGATAATAAATATATATTGGTGAAATAATAAGTTAGTTGATGGAATCTATGTCTCGGCATAGGATGATATGCCTTTTATGAGAAACTTATAAGTTTTCATTTTAAACCCAGCCGGTGGATTTATGAATCCGACATGAAATAAGTTAATCATGTATCTAAAAGGAAATTAATTATTAAATTAAATTCGTCAGTAATTTAATTTATTAATTAGTATTTGTAATTTTAACATGGGAAAATTATGTAAGTGTTTTATAGAGAATTACAAAATAAAATGGAGGAGTGCAATTACAAATTTTTAGTGGAATAATTTATAATTTATTATGGTAAAAATAATTATAATTAATTTTATTTTGAATTATTTCCATAATAAGAAGTCTCAACAAATTAATTTTGTGGTTCCTACATTATCTAAATTAACCAGAACTCAGAATCCTAATTTCTATTGGAAAGGGGAGAGGGCGATTTTCTACTCCTATTTTAGGAGAAAATTTGTCTTCTTATTCTCCTAATTTTGGATTTGCACAAGCCTCTCTAAAAATCTATAAATAAGGGTCCCCCTAACATAGAATAAGGACTTAGTTTTCTATACAATACTTGTCCACCCAAGTGTTGAGAGAATTGAAGAGTGAATTTGGGATCACTGTAGAAGACTGTAGATCTAGAGCTGACTTTGCTTCAAGACTTTTGTTTACGCTTCGAGAGCTAAGTCTCGATTTAGTTTTTGGCATATTTTTCTATGCAATACATGTTGATTATACAATCTATTATTTATGTAAGAAGAAAGATCATGGAATGACTCCGCTTGCATAAATATATTCAAACAAGAATTGAAATAGGTTTGGTTTATGACCCACAACACAATCCAATTCAACGCAAATAATTTTTAGGTGGATCAATAATAAGCTCATTTATTAACTCATTGTATTTTAACCCGCTGAAATTCAGTCCAATCCTTCAATTTAACACCTCTAATTTTGAGCCTAGCTTGATCCTTTAGGAGAAAAAGAGAACATGACTTGGATACGAATTTTCTTTTTTAGTTTCTATCCTTTTCTTACATTATATTTTAATTTGATTAAATTGTAAGACACACATTACTAATTCTTACATCAGTCAGTGTCGAATTCAAACTAATAAAAGATAAAATAGTCACAACTAATGTATTATAAAACTAGATGATTATGAATAGAGAGTACTTTACCAATGTTTTTTTCTAAAAAAAAATTATGTTGGTATTGAAAGGAGCAATCCAATATCATTTTTTCGATAAATCTAGTACATGTAAATTTGGAAAATATTGAGATAATGAAAACAACCCCTTTATTCCAAAAGTAGGAATTAAATTTGCTTACATTATATTTGCATTGGGACAATTATAAAAAGTCAACTTACATAAATATCATAGATTTTATACATTATCATACTTTGTGTCATAAGTTTACTAAATTACAATTTATGTTTGTATTTTGATGGGGGTATCTTAGATACTCGTCTCCTAATTTTAAAGATACACATGTATTTTGGGTATCAATTGAGACACAAATGTATTTTTTGTAAACATGCACAATGCCTTATTTTTAACATATGTCGGACTAAAATTAATTTTAAATACACAAAATAATAAATTAAAAAAATATGGGGGTATCTCAATTATCCGCATAATCGATGAGGCGAATATCAAAAATACCCGCATATAAAAGTTAGACATATTTTTTAAAAAATTTTGCGTAACATAGAAATTACAAAATTTATATTTGACTGTTTATTATAATTTAGGCTTGATAAAACCTTTCCAATATAATGTTAGCAGAGAATTCTTGGATTGGTCCATGTATCGACAGCGGGTTTCAAACTTTAGCCCAACATTTCTTTGGCCCATACCGAACCACTAACACCTAGTTAGCGATCATCTCAGCCCTTGTGAAGCTCTTCACCTTTTTCATGAAGGTGAGGTATTAAAATAGTACAACTCACAAAAAGTAGTTACAATTTATAACTCAAATTTAACCAACAGCAACCCCTATCTCGCTCTTCTTCCCAATCTCTTCCATATATTAACTATATGCAACTGACTGTACAAATACGGTGATTAATTACGTGCACCAAAAGCATATTATTTATATCGTTGGTTGGATAGTCGTCGTATCACTATATTGTATTAACGACTACAAATTCTTTTTTTTTTTGGTATTTTTATTTCTTTTTTTTCTCCTTTGTATTTGTATTTCACATCTCCTTCTCAAATGTATCAAACTTACCATTTATATTTGTATATTAAATTTGTATCGTTTGTATTTTTTTGAGTCTATTACATACAAATACAAATATATCATTTATATTTGGATGATTCAATTTGTATCAACGAATTTGTATTGTATAAAATTGTATAAAAAATAAAATACAGTTATATGAAACTAGTATGCATTATACATAAAATACAAAATACAAATATATCATGAGGGGATACATATCGACAGATTGATGATACAAGACTAGTAGATACACATCTGGAAATGAAAAAAGAAAAGCAGAATAAAAAATCAGAAGACTTTTAAAAAAATAAAAAATAAAAAAAAGGAGAAAAGAAAAGAAGAGAAAAGTGACAACTTAAAACACAATTAATACAGAATTGAAATATAAAAACTAAACATATACATGGAGAAAAATATAAATATAAACTAGAAGTTAATTTTAAAAATTAAAAATACAAAATAAAAATATAAAACTAAAAATTATATTTTTAAAAAAGAGAGAAAGAGGAGAGAGAGAGATGCCGAGATAGAGGAAGAAGGGGGAGATCGGGAGAGATGAGAGGAGAGTAACAAGAAAAAGAGGTGGAAGAAGTGTGTGTAGGCATTTTTAAAAATATAATTATTTAAAATTTAAGGTGAATTAATTATTATGGGCTTATATTTGATGCAATTTTCTCATTAAGACACCTTTTGACACTTGTTATAATTAATTGCCCAAAATTTGACCATTGTAACACGTTATGGCCAGTCGGTCTTTTCAATTCCATGTTATATAGCCTTTTTAAATTTAGGCCATTTCGGCCCTAAAGTAGTTCTTTTCCATTTTAGTTTTGGGCCATTTCAGCCCTGAAGCATTTTTCTTCTTCTTCTTTTCTTGTTTAGCCATGTCTCTCTCTTTTTTTTTTTTTTTGTGGCTCATATTTTTTAAAATAGTTTATTTTATTTATATATAAATAATTTTTCTCACTAAAATAATCTATTTTTTTAAAAAAATTAAATATAATTATATAAAATTTACATAATTGTCATATATATATATATATATGATATGTGTAGAAAGTGTATAGTTATAGTATAAAATTGTACCAAAATTGCATAGTAAATATATATTCTAATGATATGCTTATAGATTCTATAAAAGAGCATAAATTTTGCATTTAAATTGTATAAAAATATGTATAAATACATATTTTAATTTTAATCTTTATTAATTTTTGTTACTATACATAAACTCTATAAAGTTGCATAAAATCTGAATCAAAACTGCATATTAAATGAATATACTATGATATGATTATAAACTCTATAAAAAATGCATAGAATTCAACATAAAAACTGTACAATAGTTGTATAAATATGTACTTATATTGTATAGAAATTGTATTATTTTATATAAAATAGATACATACATACATGCATACACACACACATATATACACACACGATGTATATAAAATTTGTATCATTTTATATAAAATATATATATTATAGGATGTGTATAAAAATTATATAGTTGTTGGATAGAATATGTATATGCATATGACGTGTATAGAAACTGTATTATTTTTATATAGAATATGTATTTTTAGTAAGACATGTGTAGAAATTGTATTATTTTTTTATAGAATATGTATTTTTATAGTATGTGTATAAAAATTATATTATTATTATATAAGTAAAATTGGTATCTATCATAATTATATGTGTTTAAAATATTTATCACTATTATATAAAAATGTATATGCTTCTAAACAATTTTATTGATGTAATTCGTAAAAAAGAGCCAAATAAGAATTTTAAAAACAAGTAGTGACAAAAAATTTTAAAAAGAGAGTGAAAAAGAAAAAGATAAAAAGAAAAGCAGTGAATAGAAAGTGCTGCTTTTTTAAAAAAATAATTCGAATAATTTTTTTTAAAAGAATTTAAAACAATAAAAAAACTGTGATCTTTTTAAAAATAATTTTTGTATTAAACAAAATTAAAAGCAAAAAAAAAAAAAGGTATTAAAACAGTGAAAAGAGAAACGAGGATTTTTTTAAAAGTTTAAAAACATAACGACATTTATTAAAAATAAGAAAAAAACAAAATAGCAAAAAGAATAAAAAAACATTAAAGGAGAAAAAATTAGAGAAGACGAAGAAATGGGTGGAGGGGACCATATGTACTCCAGTATCATTGGAGTCAGTTACTTTTCATATCATTAGATTATAAAATTATATTTTAAATTATTTTTTTATGTACGATATATACGGAAGATCGCGATACATTGTTCAAGAAACTCCCATGATACATAAGGAGGATCACGATACGTAACTCAATTAATCCTCCAGATACATGCTTATACATATTAAGTCGTTTAGATACATAGTTAGGCACGCAATATTGTGTAGTCGCGATACATGCAATGCTTCATGAGTTATATATCACGTCAAAGCTATGTATCTAATCCTCCGTATGTATCGCATCTAAAAAGATAATATATTAGGTAATTTTATAAACGTAGTGGGATAAAACAAAAATACGAAAGCATATTTAGTTAATTATGTAATTTATTCATTAAAAAGGTGATTTATATGTAAATGTATCATCAACCAAAAAAAAATTCGGTTATATGGAGGCATATATATGTTATGTATCTATATTGAATAAATAAACATATACATTGGTGTACAGTATGCAATATATCATCTTTCTCAAGAAGCAGAAATTGTTTTAATCTGGACCAACTAATATCTCCTTTAAACAGTTTTGAATTTTGGACATGAGCTCCTTTCAAAATTTTAAATTTTAGATATATTTTTCACTCGAAACTATTCACGTTTGCAATAGGTCATGTTTTAAAACAATTTCTATAAAGCTTTTCGTCTTTTTTTTTTTAAAGAAAAAACCCTTTACGATGTAGTTCACCGTTTCTACATAGCTCCCTTTCACTTTGAAACGCATTTGAATAAGACATGAAGAAGAAAAATAAGTCTTAAGTTAGGCAAAATAAAATAAAAAGTAATGAAGGGGCATTTTAGTGTAATAAATGACAATTCTATTGTAAAATTAAGAACAAAAAGTAAAATAAATTAAGAGTGTGTGTAGTATAAAGGAAATATTTTTAAAATATATTTTTTTAGTTTTTTTTATTTTTAGTTGGCTTAAACGTAATGACCCTTATTGTCATGTTCACGTTATCGTATTTTCTTGCATTTTAGAGTTTTCCTGTAGCAGTTCTAAGTCATTAAAAACATACTGGGACCAGTGGTTTGGTTCTCGAACTGTTAAACTAATAAGAGTTGCATCGTCTAACTTTATTCAGAAATGAAACTTGAATTTTATATAATCAAAATAGAAATGATTTTCTATTGGACTACCGTGTAGTATGTATTACTTAGGGTGTGTATGTATTACGTAGGGTACTAAATTTTAATTGAGTCCTTGAATCTTTCCACTGTACCATTAGAATTATATTTTACCTTG
>JBDJHY010286572.1:0-19099 GCA_039654485.1 Withania somnifera
AAATCGGGCCTAAATTGGGCTTGCAAGGGCCTGCTCGTCGAAATCGTAGATAAACTACGTCACAGTGTTCCCAACATAACTAGTAAGCCATGCTACAAATTTGGGCACAATTTGAGTAAGGGAAGATCCTTGAACAACCCGGAGAAGACTGAGGACAAAAAGGACTACAAATTCGACCTTTATGAATTTGTACGTTGAATTCGAAAAAAAAAACATTACTACGATGAATAATAACCCTAAAGAGCAAGGATTACCACATAACTTCGGATATAATTGAACGAATCAACAAATAATGACTAGGAATTAATGGATAAGGAACGAAAAAAAGAAATGTTACTATAACGAATAATAACCCTAAAGAGCAATGATTACCACTTGCCAAAGGTGGGGATGACGTATGAGATCTTCAAAGAACATTTCTATGGATTTTGGGGAAGTTTCCAAGACAATTTGCACCAAATTAAAGAGAAAATGAAAAAAAAGTTGGGGAAATAATACCCAAAAATGGGTAAAAACTAAAGAAAAATACCCTTAGGTACCGATTTATCGAAATAAAATGCAGATAAATCGCCCACCCTGACATTGGAAGGCATTGATTATCGAATAATTGACAAATTTATCAGTGCCTGATGATTTATCAGTCCAACCAATTTTTTGACAGAGTGTCGAATTTATCGGTCAAAGCTGCACCAGTAAAACAATAATTTTTTTTGAATTTCAATCAGGATTTTGGAAATGAAACAGAGTCCAATTTTTACAAATCAAATATGTATTTTATGTGAAAAACACATTCTGTACTCAACTAAATCGACAAAATTGACATTGGAGGACGTTTGAGGAAAAATGATCCCCAACCAAGAGTTAGCCAAGAAAATTTCTAACTGTCCACATAACAACTCAAATCGTGCACTAACACCTTAGAAAGCGTACCAAGAGTCAAACTAGCCTAAATTCACCATTTTGAAGCTTACAGAAGCATCAAAATTCTGATCCGACCCTTCAAACACCAAAATACTACCCAAGCTCCATATAAGGCCTTAAACTTAACTGAAATCCACAAGTAAGCCCAAATTGCAAATGAAAACTCTGGAACACAAAATTAAGGTCAATCTCGACTTTTTAACATTATGGAGCTAATGGTACAGTCAGAATTAAATTCTGAGCTCGTATTGAAGGAAAGTTGACTTTAGTCAATGATTACTTAGTTTTAGGCTCTAAAACAGGCAATTTGAGATATTTCTCAACTGAGCCGTTAGGGAACCGATCTACCGTCCCCATTAAGTCATAAATGACTTTGGGCAACTATTGAAATGCTCTAAAATGCAAAACCTCACATATTTCTTATAAATGACCACGAGGATCATTAAAATCATACAAGTAATATAATGACTCTTGCCTGCCCGATGTAGAACCCATATGGACTTGTCAATTAAATATTTACAAAATTAAGCTAATTATGTTTATTTATTCAAGTAGTAAATACCAAGAATATATTTTTGGATTAACAAAATTAAAAATAAAAGAAAACTAACTAATGAATAATTGATGAAAAGAATAGAGAATTGTCACACAATGAATGAATGAATTGATCTAGGGTTATGGATTCGTTAGCAATCAAATTTAGTAATTAATTTCATCGATTTGGTCAACTTATCTAGCTTTTTATTTATGGGTCTAATTACATGATTTGGGAATTTTCATCCTCTAACCATCTATACAAGCTAGCCTCACAACTAAATCATTGTAGGGCGATGTATCTAGAGACTGTATCTAGAGTCTAATGAACACAAACCATATATGGAATCTTCATATAAATGACATTCTAGTCTAATGGAATCTAAAAAATAACCCGGAGATCGTTTGAATAAAAATATATTTGAAACCAAGAGGACCAAAATGAGCTTAAGAAGCTCAAGGCCAATCGAACCTCTGAAAGAGCCTGGTCATCCCGGGAAGCATCTGAATAACCATACCAACCCAATTTTAACATTCCAGAGCTAATGGAAGTGTCATAACTGCGATCCGATGCTCCAATCTTTGAAAGTTGACCAAAGTCAAACTTACAACTCCAAATGAACTGAATTTCCAAAAACCAGCTCAAAATGCCAATGAAAACGCCGAGACTTGGACCAAAAATCCTATTAGACCAAAGTTCGCATTGTAGAGCTAAAGGAACTTTTGGAATTCAATTCCAAGCTTTTTTCTAATAAATCACTCTCGAGTTCCACTATTTTAAAGTTAGAACTTCAAATGAGGGAAACTGAGATAATGAGCAATAGAACTGCCAAGGAACCAAACTACTAGTCCCAACAAGTTATAAATGACACGGGAAAGCTACTAGAAAGCTCTATAAACTGAAGTCGTGCAAAGATGTGGTAATATCCTGGAAGGGTCATTATAACATACACACTAAAAGGACTTTCGTCCTCAAAAGTCAAGGAAGGAGTAGTACCAGAAGGCTCGAACTGGTGAGGGAGTATTGGGCTTTCATACCCCTTCCTATACCTTAGTAATCTATCCGATTGGATAATGCATGTCGACTTAGCCCTATGATTTGCTAATTCATAGGGCCCCGACTAACAAGCAACTTAACAATAAGAGCCACCAACTGTATGTTTATTTCCTAAGTATATCAAGCTGAACCAACCCACCCGAATATGAAAGATGTAACAAAGGTGTAGAACTACGGAGGGCTAGAAGTCCGAAGAACCATCTAACCGACAAGGTGGCACTATAAAAAACTCAAGAACTTCTGATAACCTAGAGTAAAACAGACTACCAAACTCCTGGTGGTGGATACAACCACCTGTCCATCCTTTTATGACCATAAACTAAGAACCAAACCAAGAAATGACTACAAGATCTCATGCACCATAGCCAAGCCATAACTGAGGACCAATCCGAACCTCTCTAAACAGAGCAAGCCAACTAATTGGAAATTAAAACCCTACTGAAGCCTACCTTAGCATCCACGCCATCACCAACCCTACTATAGAATTACAACCTTTACCTTAACCATGACACCTCAAAGATCACTATAACCTTCTACACTAGCTCACGTCACAAAGACCAGATTGCGAAAACCCAAGGTCACTGCACAATAAAAGAAACAGACTCCAATAACCTACCTAACCCAAAAGAGTAATCCAAAATACATACTCATCACCAGACCTAAAAAAACTCCAACCCTAACTGGCAGAAATCTTCGCAAAGATGGAACTGCTGACCTACACCTTGCTAAACTCTAACTCCTGCACCAATACGACCCCACCTTCTAAACCACACTTATGCTGTGAACTTCCAATACATATGATCATAATCACTAACGGATGCTAGGGCTTATATCCAAACCACCCCTCAAAAACACCAAACAAACTATCACACCATAAGGAACTCTGAGGCTTACATGGTCACCCTTGAACCAACTGAACTCAGAACAGAAACGTAGCTAAGAAAAACATCTATGGAGGCTCTATACACCCGATTCACCACTAAAGGGAACAAAGCCACTCTCTATGACAGTTATACCAACTCTACACGGGTTCTTATCCCCAAAATGATACAATCCAAGAAATATAAGGAACGAGAAAGCAATAAGAGGCTTAATTTGACAAAAAGATACTAGGAAACCTGTGGGCAAATGGGCCATAAAAAATAAGAAATGATCAAAGGAGGAATAAGTTAGTTTACCACATGGGTTACCTATGCTAATACCTAGAGAACAACATTCAGGAGAAAGAGACAAACTGATACAAAACAGGGCTACGGAACTATCCAACTCCAAGAGAAACACCCGAAAACCACTTGGCACCACCGATAAAAACAAGGGAAGGTGCAAAACACAAAGAGTTGATGAACGCCTCTGAGAAAGCCAACCTACAGGCCCGCAAGAAAGATAGACCCCAACCAACGAGTGCCTAAAAAATCACTATCACTTGGACGAGGTAAGCCTAGCATAACCATGGTAATATTCGTGGAGCAACATTCCAGAATCGTATAAAGAGAAGGGTGACTGGTCCATGCCCAGAGTAGTAGACAATCTACCAACCTTAAAAACCATCAGTACAGCCTAAAACTAGCATAACCATTATAACATAATCACCTTTAGAATCTAAAACTAAAATAAAACCTCCCTTGAAGTCTCACGACCCATAACCTCTATCCAGGTAAAACAAGGCTAATACTGCAGACCCATCAAGAAAGATACAACAGGGTTCTAGCTAATAAATATGAGATACAACCCAGATGAAATATAAGCATCCACATAAGGATAAACTACATAAAGTATAAAAAATAAATACATAATTACCAGTACAACGGGAGGCTGTGGTGCTGCAAAACACTATACCTCTCGAACTAGGAAAACATGACAAGGCAGAAAGAAAAAGTATACCAAATGCATAACCCTATAAAGAATTACTTGAAAAATCTTGGGCAACCCTCATCGGCCTGTGCATCATAGCTGACTAAATGAGAAAAGGTATCTAGAAGAATCTACCGATCAAATTGGCTAGACTCTACAACCGTGGAATCTC
The DNA here is from genome assembly GCA_039654485.1 of Withania somnifera. Taxonomy (NCBI): domain Eukaryota; kingdom Viridiplantae; phylum Streptophyta; class Magnoliopsida; order Solanales; family Solanaceae; genus Withania; species Withania somnifera. The sequence goes on from JBDJHY010286572.1 coordinate 4,536, forward strand.
ATAGCCCAGAGTCAACCCTTCCACAAGCAAAACACTAGCCACTATGACCCACATCCTGACTGACTTCCCACTTAGGTAAAACTGTAACTGATACTGATAATATAGTCCCTCACTTAGGGTATTCCTTGGAATAATGTCCTAAACACCACATATAAAACATTCCTCCGAGGTTTGGCTCTTAGGCACATGAGGATAGTCCCTTGCGAAATCCCCAAAATCACCACTCTCAAAGAAACTCTTCAAGTACCTGCTCCTGAAACACCTCTAGGTACTCCTCCATGATAACCCCCACTATGAGAACCAAAGTGCAACCCAAAGTGAACTTAACTTACCCCCTGGAAAGCCCGCTCTAAGTAACTAATCCCTTGCTATGATAGGGCTGCAATCGCTACTGACCATACTGCATTGTCGTGGGGAAATCCTTCGATTAGTGCCCAAATTTTCCACAAATAAAGCAATCCTCCAACTACTTATTTTGGGTACGACTACTAAAAGGATCCATGTCCCTTTCCATCTCTAGGTGGGGCACTTCCCACCTTCGCTCGTCGGGGGACTTCCTGAATGCAACTCCACAAGTATCACAACACACCTTTTCTAGAGCCAAATACCTATTCCACAACTTGCCCAAGTGTGAAAACAGATACTCCGATGCTGCACCAAAGTACCACGATTAAACCTTTAATGAAACCCTGAACCCTATCGTGCTCAGTCAAAAAATATTCAGGGGTATGCCTGACCATCCTGTGAAATCTAGTTGCATAGTTTTGAGCTAAAGAAGATCCCTGCTGGGTACTAAAAACTCCCCTCTCTACCTATCACCCTCTCAAAACATCTGTTGGTACCCTCAATCCAACCTTGGTGTTCTGAAGATCTGGTGTGATAGTGATACCTGCTGGAGCTCGTTCTGACCCAGAATACTATAGCTGATGAAGTGTACTCCTCGTGCCAGATGAAAAACCATGTATTTCACCCAGTTTATGCCTATGAACTGCATCTCTAGAAATAAGAGCAGAAACCTCGCTAACGCCTACCAAAGGCCTCTTCTTGGACATCTAAAAAGAGTGTGGTCAAGTTAGATCCCAAGGAGCTGATAGAGACCCAACATATAAAAGGTAATCAACAAGTTATTGTTTCCAAAGAGCATCCTGTAGCCTTCCAAAGATAGGATACATACGTCTATGTACCAATCCGCGGGACTCTACTAGAAATCTGCCTTTGTACTAATGATACTAGGGAACCTAAGCTCTGATACCACTCTGTCATGACCCAAATGCTCGGGTCATGATGACGTCTACCAATTTCCACCAGTAGACAAGAAAAAACATTCCATCTAAAGTAATAAGAAGTAGACGGAACCCCAAGCCAAGCAAGAGGAGAAAAATGTAAGATAGTGATAGGTAAAGATACAACACAAGTACTACAACAACCCCTATCCCCAAGATCTAGTATCAAAAGTACTGAAGGCATCTAATTAACAGAGTACAACATCACTATATAATACAAAAGCATAAACTTTCTTCGACTATAGGTGGAGGTAGAAGTTACTGCAGATGGAGAAGGGCAACCCGAATTCCAAAATCTTATCATGATCGCCAAAAATCTCAAAAGCTAAATTGCACAATCCACGTCCACAACGATAACCCATACTATGACCTAAATCACAAAAAGATGCAAAAGAGTAGTATGATTACCAACAACAACATGTATACGGTAGGCATTATAGGCCAATCGAGTGAGCATAAGGCACAAATAATGTGATAGGGTAAACAATAATAGAAGGCAAGGTAATAACAACAAAGACAGTAGAAGCATAGGCGAGGTAATCTAACTAGTAAGTAAGACTGGAAATCAACAAGGAGAAGATATAAGTAGGCTAAAACCAACATGTAAGCTATGTTCGGGAACCCATCACAAAAAGAAAGAGAGAGAGAGAGAGAGAGAGTACACACCCGATCCAAAAGAAAAACATCAGTAACAGAGGAAAAATAGGTAAGCAAAAGAGGTACAACGTGACTAGCTAGTAGGGTAATTAAGTAGCCATAAACAACTTAACGAATTAAGCAGCGCAACCAACTATAAGGAGGGATCCACGTACAAGGACCAACTAACTAATATGAACCAACGACAATTTTAAGTACCATAAAAGAATAATAGTAGCGCGCTATAACCAACTAAGTCAAGACTACGAATTAATAATGTATCCAATAGAGGTAAAACATAACAATTATAAATCAAGGCAGGAAGTAAAGTGATAAGGTAAACACATAAGATAGCAAATAATACCCACCAACGCCTCATCCTGCTAGCAAGGACACTCAAGATAACTACCTAGGTGAACAAAACCTATTTAACGTCCCACTTTGCCGGTAAGCACAAACAGAACATCCAAGAACCCTATGTGGTCTCCCCATTAGGTCCCAAGGGAACAAATAAACGTGGTAGTATGAAATGCAAGGGGGAAGTAAAGTGAACAAGTAGCCATTAAACATCGCATGCATCCCCTCTGGTTCATGGCTCCACAGGATGGACCTAATGAGAGATCTCATCTGTATACCCTTATGCAGACATGCATATAGATCTAGAATGACAAGGCCCAAGGTGAAAGACTTTGCGTGTCCTCCCACAGCTCCCTCATGCCCCAATTATTACTCAGTCTGACGATACCTCAGTGCATCAATCCTCAACAAGTGACATATCTTAGTACCACAAGACTAAGTCCAAAAACAGTTCCATAACTCAGTCAAGAACCAACATGTATCCAGATGAATAATAAGAGTAGCATATGTGATAGTTTAAAAATAATGTCATATCTATGTGACAAATAGCTCTGTACCAATAAGTGGTCATAGAAAGTATTCATATATACGGTAGAAATAATTTTAGGTATATTTAATGAAAAGTACTGGGCTATTATTCCATTAACCCATTCCAAATCTCAAACCAGTCTCAATTTTATCCAAGAAACCAATGCATGCTCACAGACAAAGCAATCTTACATGTAAAAAACTAGTATCTCACAAGAACCCTTGTTTCCCGCAGCACCTAGTGATGTAAAGAAACCTTAAGATCGACCAGAGGCCACTAGCTAAGAACACATGCCACACAAGGTACACACTCTGATCCTCTCCCCATTCATCGGCAACATGAGTACCAACACAACTCCAATAGAGGGTATCAAGTTTAAGAAGGCATAATCAATTATAACACTACCTCTCCAAGAGATGCCTAAGGCCCGGGGTATAATATCATTCTCAATAGTGCAGGTAAATCGACAATACAGTCATTGCTCAACCATAAAAGAAACACGAGGGAAAAAACAAGGGGATAAAAACACCTGGAGATCAAAAGATAGCCTATAGGGCACTACCCGATCCAATACTAGGTCTAGAAAACATAATGGATTGACAAGGAAAATATAACATGGTAAAAGGGTGATAAAACCTAAGCCCCAACCCCACATGCTATCCAATCACACAATTCATACTATATGCACAAGTAATCTAAGAGAAAGGAATCTATAGCCTACCTGGGCCCAGACGAAAAAACTTGGATATAGGTCCAACCACTCAACAGAATTTCCTAACCTTATCAAAATAATATTTTGTGCATCAAGACGAGCTAAATAAGGCCAATATTTCTATATAAAAGTTTGGGTTGAATTTGGGATAAAAACGTACCCGTGTGCTCTGTAGCTTGAACAATAGAATAATAATTACCAACACATAGAGCTAAGATCAAGGAACACATGGTTTTAAATTTGATCTTAATCTGATACTAAATGAGTAAGATATGAGCCCAGAAAGTTAAGAAATTAAAAATTTTTCAACAAAGAATTCCACTAAAAACACATAGAAATTACCTGAATAATTGATAAATAAATGATTGCACAATATTCCCAAGATTCCAAGCTCAATTAGCACTTTGAATCCCCCAAAAATGGAGCTTTACAATGGTTTTCATGGAGTTTCGAAGTTTGAATCCATAGCTGAAAATTTAAGGGAAATAGGGGCATTTATAAGACAAGAAGAGACGCACGCACCCACAGACCAAGGTTCTCACCCCTTGCAACAAAAACAATAATTTTTTCTAAAAGGCCTAGAGAATGCATTCCGATTCTAATGAACACAAATAATATATGGAATATTCATGTAAAAGATATTATAGATCCAATGGAATCAACGAAATGTCCATCAGATATCATTTGAATAAAAATATAGCTAAAACCAAAAGGACCAAAAGGAGGTTAAGAAAGCTCAAGGCTAACTGAACCTCCAACATGAGCCTATTTACCCCAGGAAATGTGCCAATAACCTTATCAACCCAAATTTGACATTCTAGAGCTGATGGAAATGTCAAAACTCTGATTGGACGCTCTAATATTCAAAAGTTGACAAAAGTCAAAATTTCAACTCCAAATGAACCGAATTTCCAAATAATCATCTCAAAATGCAAAGAGAACCCCATGACTTGGACTAAAGGTCCTACTTGACCAAAGTCCACATTCTGGAGCTAATGGAATAGTAGGAATTCGAAGGTGGTTTCTAATAAATCACTCTCGAGTTGAAGTATTCTGAAGTTAAAAGGTCAAAAGAGGAAAACTGTGACAATGAGCAATAAAACTGCAAGGGACCAAACTACCAGTCCCAACAAGTTATAAATGACCTGGGCAGCTACTAGAAATCTATAAAGGCCGAAGTCGTGCATAGTCTAGGTAATGGCTCTGAAGGGTCAGTAAAGATCTATATAAAAATATGCAAAAGTTTAGTATGAGTACCAAATACAACAAAGTAGATATCATAGGAAACTATGCACGTTTAAGAGATAAACAAAGTAAATAGCGATTTCTATACTAACAAGGAAATATAAGGAACATAAGAATAAAACGGGAAGTAAATAAGCTATAGAGATCTAAGTAATGAAAAGACCAACTAACTAACAAGCATAAACTATACAAACAGGCTATCTACTATACATAAGCTACGTAGTAAGATAGAATAAGAGCAAGAATACATACTTTGGATAGCAACGTAAAATTAGGATAATAATGATAAGATAAAATAAAGTACAGAAACTATGTTGCAACATGAAGTATAGCAATAGACAGGATAAGTATACTGCTAACTAATTAGAAGTAAAGTGACATATGGATTATAACAAAATAGACAAAATCCAAGTGGCTCCCCCATAAGACTGGTAGGTATACTTAGTCAAACAACATAGCAACAAAAACCTATCTTCTCCCTTCATAAAACTAGTAGGTATAGTCAGACACACAAATACAAAATAACTCCCTCCATAAGCACAGAGGATACAAACAGTATGTGAAATCTAGGCAATGTAACAGGGAAAAGAATAAAAGAAAATAGTTAAATCTACACACTTTTCCTCCATCACTAAGGCATAAGAAGGCAGGACCCATGAGAGATCTATTCCATATACATCTGTTGCATTGTATACTCCTCCTCTAGTCCTGTACTCGCAACCAAGACGGTAGTACCCATAGGGGACTCGAACCACGTGCCAATGTCTAACATTTCCTAGTTTCAACCAGGACTAAAACCAATGAAATATCATGATATATATAGATCTTAACCTTGGTCCCAGCCTTGGAGCTTGACCTTAGGTTCTATCCAAGTCCAGGTCCCAAACCCCCTAGGACAAATCTAGTGATATAGTGTCAGGTTTATAACAAAGTTTATCAGGTGCCCTGTTTAAATCAGATTCAATCATGTATGAAATCTCCAACACCAAGTATAGTTGGTTATGGAAAGTTTTAAGTGTAAAAGACGTCATTTAGTAGCCTTTTTTATATTGAAAACCATATTTATATGCAAAATTCCATATGCATTCCTGAATACCTTATTAAAACCCAAATAAGGATCAGAATAATAATTTTATAATCAATAATAGTCTAAAAAGTGCTTAAAGAACATTCACAGTACTCAATCTAACCATCTTAGACTATGAAGGTTCAACTTTATACTTTAGCAAGATAATCGATTGAGTTCAGTTGCAATAATTTGTAGAATTAGAGAAATTACAGAGAAAAAGGGAAGAAATAATATATACGGGGAATCAAACCTAGAGACCACCTTGACTACAAGTAATTTACAATCTTTATATCTACACTAGCTCAATTTAAAGTAAGGATAGCCACAACCTACCTAGAGGCTGGCGAAAAGATCACGAATGCAATACTAAAGCTCAAATAGGAAACTATAAACTTACGATTCTACACATCAACATGAGTAAAATATGACCCATATTACCTTATAAATAGTTGGGTTGGTATTCAAGCTAAAGAATAGGTTTGCAGGACTCACATCCCAAAATAGAGAATAAAAATAACTGAGACATTTGCCTCAGCTCAACGAACTTGTGGTTCAAATTTAAGCCAACTTCGGCTATGAATAAGCCCTCAAAATAGCCATGAAAGATTATGGTTAAAAGGAATTAATTTTAAGAATTAAACACAAAATAATGTTGGAAACTAACCCTAAATAGAAGAGATAAGGATCCACATCCAGTTTCCCAAGCTTATGAATGAATTCCCTAAGTAACAAAAGCAATTCCTTGATCTATGGCTGTAGAAAGGAAGAGAAAACATGGAAATAGTGAGCTGAAATTCATAGGAACTGATTTATATAGGCCTAACAGGCCTTGTTTATGATCTCATATGGCCTCAAGGAAATTCCATGAATTAGCTAGATCAGACCCTCGTGATTGAGTCATGCCCAACATGATCACGCTGATAGTCAAGCTGGTCCAGCTTTGGGTGCCATTTTCTCTATGCGATCATGAAGAACAATTTCTATAACCCTTTACGAATACGGCCAACGCTCCACGAACACAAAGAATAAATCCTTGGAACCAGATATCATCTACATCATCTGAACTTAAGTCCTAAAATTTCACCCATTGAACCTTCATAGTGGTTTTGGAGTCCGATGAACGCAAACCGAATATGCTAATAGCTTGGAAATGCCATTTTATACTCAACCAAATTAAAGAAATGATCATACACCCTGTACAACCAAATCCTGTAGAAGAAATGAAGAATCCCCTCAAGAAAATTGCTTTCAAAAGTTCATTTTACGAAAAATATTGACAAAGGTCAACTCTAGCCTAAATTTGGCCAAAAGCCAACCGAGCCCGATCACATTGAGAAGCATACCAACTACCCTACCAAACTAAATTTAATTTTTTGGACCTGATGGAAGCTCATAATTTGAATCCAATGCTCTGGTCTTTGAAAGTTGATCAAAGCCAAACTTTCAACTCCTTTTGAAATAGTATTTCATCTAACGTCATAAAAATGCAATAGAAATCTCTGGAACACAAATCAAGAGTCCTCCTACACAAAAACTTACAATCCAAACTAATAGAACTACCAGAGTTTTATTCCAAGTAGGTCTCCAAATAAGTCACCCTCAAGTTGCCCAATTCTAAAGCTAAAACTTCAAAATAGCAAAACCTAGATACACAACAGAATTACCAGAGAACAAAACCATCAGTCCTAGTAACTCACAAATAACTTGGGGGAATTACAGTCAAGCTCTAAATATAAAAAAAATGCGAAGGCGCGGGAATAATCGGGAGGGTCATGGCACAACCTTTACTTTTTCCAATTTATTTTTCAATTACCTCTTTAATATTATTTTACTAGTAATAGCATATCAAGAACATTCCAATAATATTTTTCGCACATTTTTTTTCATGTCACATTCTTTTAACGTGGGAGTTTTCATCACAAGTAACTATCATTGGTCACCTTTTGCATTAGACCAACCCTTTTCTTCAGACTTAATAATTTCATCACAGTCTATGCTACAGTGCTCAAGAAAGTAAAGTGTAAAAACCAGGGATACAAAAAAAAATCAAGATGAAATATGGCTACCAATAAAAGGGCTACAGGATTAAAATGGTTAACTACTGTTATAATACCTAAATAATCTAAAATTCGCAAGCCATATTAAAGAAAGCCTATATCATATTCTAAGAACAGAGAAATACTTTTCGTGTCACTTCAATAACATGTAGGTAGACTTTTAGACGAAGATGCAAAACATGGAATATGCAAGAAATCCTCACTTCTCATGGAAGAAGTCTAAATTTAGATGGATCAATTCTACTTCTAAGATAGATCAGGTCAGATCAAACTATAAAATAAGAAACTTTATATGCAAAGTCACTATCATGAGTCTACGTGTCACAAAATGTGCTATTTACTTTAACACTCAAGCAGTCACAGGAATGTATTATACAAACTCAGGCCTAAATTACTAGTATCAAATAAGTAAAATAGGTCTTTTCTATTCTATCAAAAACTAAAACAAAAAATTACTCCCAGAACAATAAAAAATAACTTCTAAATATAAATTTGTTTTCTAAAAAGAATTACTCAACTCAAAGGGTTACCCCTCATAAAAGAATTGGAATGAAAAACCAGGGGGTAGACGAAGTTTGCTAAGACTATTTAGCTCTTCTACTCTAGAGAACAAAAAAAAAAAAATCTTTTTGTATTTTCAACTTATCTTTTTCTAACGAAAGCAACTAAAAAATATAATTAAATAAAATATGATTTACCCTATACAAATATAAGAAATATCCCACTGCACACATAATATCATGTTTTATCTCTAAAACAATAATCAAAGTAAAATGGGGGTTAAAGATACTCCTTGAGGCCCTCTAGGGCCTATCTAGTAGCATATTTTTTTAATTTTCATCTAGGGCTCGCGTGCACCTCATACTTAAGCTCAAACATGCTTCTTAGGCTTATATTCTGGTAAACAGACTTCCCTTAATGTACAAAAACAATACAAAAAGTGACATTATAAAAATAAAAATAAGTATTAAAAATAAGAAGCTACACTAGTAATTGGGTTGCCAGCCAACAAATATCCGAGTTAACATAGTGGCACGATACCATCAACTTCACCATTTTTTGTTCCACTTAGAGTATATGAATTATACTCCTAACTTTGTATAACTTTTCTAACCCTATCAAGGGGAAGTGGCATAAAGATGAAGGAACCAAGCAATAAGTGTCACTTATTGCACCTCTTGTCCCCTAAGAGAACTATCATTTTGTCTTTTTAGCATGAAAAATTCTTGAATGTAACATAATTGTTCCTCATCTATACACTTCTCCACCAGTTTAGATGACTCAACTTTTATATCACCATAAAAACATAATATAGAGAAATAATTAGAACTAGGTCCAATGCATCCCGACTCCAAACTTACATTATTTACAACATGATCACTTTTCTGCACCTTATCAATGTTGCAATTAATAAAAAAAAAAATTTAAAAGGTTAAAGTTCCTTTTTTTTCTCTACATGCTGGCTAATATCCATAATAATTGGTGATTGGACCTCAGACGCTTGAATTGATTTTGTTCAAGTGGGACTCCAAGTATTGAATATCTGAGCTGAATTGGTCATTATCCTGTATGATCTTAACTCTCCCTTCTCTTATTTGTGTCTTCATATTTGTAAGACTATCACGGAAAAACTTGTGAAATTTTATTTGTAGTACTTGTTACCTTAGCCAAGCTTCGCTCACTATGTCTACTTTCTCACAACTTTATCCAAGTAAAGACTCACTCTCTTCTTCTACTTTAGGTTCATTTTTTGTATGGATAATACCGTAACTTCCCAATTAACACAAATTTCAATCATAGCCTACATCTCTATGAGGTGGAAATATATTCTCTATATGGCTTCTCTATGTTCTATCAGTTGATCCCGTAGTTATGCTTGTTGCTCTTGTATTTTCTTTAGTATATCAATAAGATAAACATAATATTATGCATCCTTCACTAGATTACACATGCCAACACCAGAACCAACAAATGAATCATAATAAGAGCTTATGGGAGGAACATAAGAGTTAGGACAACTATTCTATTGATCATCTTGACCATCACATATATGACATAAACTTCATTCAAAATATTAGTTACATGCTCATAATTTGCTCCTTTGAATATTATAACAATTTCTATCGAAGTGGAGTCCTGCACAATATGACAAGAATATCCACCATTTAACCAATATCTATCCCATGACAACATATTAAGAAGAGTGGCAAAACAGTAAAAAAAAAAATAAAAAAAAATATTTATAAAAAATAAACTATGTACAGCTCAAATAAATCAAAAGACAAAAATCTAACCAGACAAACAATAAATTTCAAAGTCCTCGACAACAAAGCCTAAAATATTTTGCGTCCAAATACACACGCAAGTATAAGAGATCGTACAAGTGATATAGTGTCTCTTGCGAGACGAATGTCGAATCCACATGGACTTGTTGATTAACTATTTACTAAATTAAGTAATTCTTATAATTTATTCAAGAAAAAAATTCCAAGAATATATTTCTAAATTAACCAAACTAAAAATAAAATAAACTAACTAATAAACAATTGACGAAAAGAAGAACAAATTCTCACGCAATCAATGAATAAATCGATCTAAGGTTATGGATTCCCTAAAAACCATGCTTAGTAATTACTTCCATTAATTTGCTCAATTTATCTACTTGTTGATTTATGGGGTTAATTATATGATTCGGAAATGGTCATCGTCTAATAATCTATTCAAACTAGCCTCACAACTATATTATTGAGTAGATATGTGAGGATCTAATTCAAATGCATTAACCTTATCTTTTGTTTTCATAACAAAGAAAGGCGTTCTAATTTTCATGAAGTATTAAAATATTAAGCTCAAGAAAATAATAACAATGGATATGATAATTTTTACAAATTAAATCAATCATTTACTAACCAATCATATTTCTAACTACCATAATACTATAATGAGAAGTTTAGCTCCATATAGATATAGAACAATTATAATTCATCATCTAAAGAAGAACATAAAAGAATATGTATGGAGAAGAAAAGAATAAAACCTTGTTCTTCAGCCTCCACACTGGCTCCTAGAATTTTCTCTAGGTCCAATGTTATGTAAAAATCATCCAAGGGTTCTATTTATAGTATGGGAAAAATATCCTAATCATACTTGGACTTGTATTAGAAGTTGCAGATGAAATGACTACCCTTCTTGTCACACTGCCGAATGTTTATCTTTGGGAAATATGGTACACTTCCCGTAGCGTAACTCTAGGAAATTTGGCATACTGCCTATCATACATCCTTGGACAACATATCACATTGCGCATCTATATCTCTAGCAGTATGACAAACTTCCCATCATTTTGGGTTGCAACCACCCTGCCTCTACAATATTTTATTAACTCAAACTTCATTTCTTGCTCCATGGCACTTTGTGTAATGCACTAGGTCTCCCCTATGGCATGAAATCTATGTTCAAGCTTGTTATTTCCACGTTTGATATCCATTGATCTCTTTCTCTCTCTAATTCCTCCTTAGTACATTTCCTTCTATTTCAGCTATATTTAAACCTGTAAATAACCTAATCATTTTTGATAGCTCACCATCATCAATTATGGAAAAAACACATAGATATATGCAGACTTATCCTAGAAAATTAAGCTTAAATATGGGTGATGAGGCATTTGGGTATATAAATATGCCCAAGATCACCTAGTTAAAAATAAAAAATTCATTATATTTAGTTCTATCTAAATACATCAAATGATTCAAATTTAGTCTAAATATTCAAGGTGATACAATATCTTTCCCTTGAGATCATGGATAGACGAAAAATATGAGAAATAAACTAAACATGGTTTCTACTTAATAACTAGAACTATATTAACATGAAGGACCTCATACGATAATGAATGCGCATAAAATCATGATCAACAAACACTAAAAACTAGTGTAGACATGACTAAAGGCATGAGAATTTGATCAAATACATCATGTTAGATCATTGTTTACAAATTTTCTGGAGAAGTAAATAAATGACGATATCTAGATCTAAAGTTTTCTAATAGTTATTTTAATTTTTAGTTTTCAAATAGAGTTAGTCTAAACTCTAAAATAGCTGTCAGTCAACCATAGGAACTATTATGACTCTCACAGAACATTGAAAGGGGTATATACACGAAGATCTGTATATAAACTTGAACTTTGACTTTACTGTCCTACAAAGGCATGATAAAAGGAAATATTTCCTAAAAATTACTTTAATCTACTTGATCATCACAGGAATCCTCCTTATAGGGAATTTTATGGAAATTTGAGAAAAAAATCATGAGCATTAGTCACATAGACCCTCTAAATAGGAACTACTAACATGGTTCGAGTATAGTCATAAGACATGGGTTCATGCAGTACAAATTACACGACATAGAGATGGACATAAGTTTCATTCAATATAGAGATATAAGACATAAGACATAAAACATAAATATATAGGGTGAGGAGTAAGAATACGGATGCTCTTGCCTTAACTATAAGACTGACAACCTCTAGTCTTAGCAAAACTTTTTAATAATTTTCCTTTTTCCAGAATCTATATTTTAACATATGCAACTTGAATTTCTTACGCTAAATCATATAGCTAGAATTTGAGGCTAAATACCTACTTTTACCCAGTTCAAGCTAACTCAGAAACATCAAGTGTTATACCTAATACTATCAGGTTACTTTGAATTATGAGATTCTATCTCCTACTTCCTTTAGGAACTTTCACCTTTAAATGCTGATCAAATCTAAAGTCTATTAAAGATTTAACAAAGTCTCTGACATGTAGACTACCAGAATACTTCTTCGTACCACCTTAATCAATCAACCTTGAGATATAACAAAAGCTCACTAGTCATATAATGAAGATATGATATGTTTATTGACATGACACTTAAGCTTATTATTACATCCATTAAATGGTTTTCTTAGAGAAAAAAATATCTAAGGATCCTTTCAAACATCACTACAATTAACAAATCCATGTTTTTACAAAGAGGCATGCCATCTATTGTCATCCATGCATCACTCTTAACTGGACCTTATCTCTTGTTTTATCCACACCCAATGACGTAGGTGACACAAGAACAACGTAGCTATTATTAACTGATCATCCACTCTCTCCTATATTAACCTTTTCCTAATTCTCTTTGCTTTCATCTGCCATCATAAACAGAATCACTAAAGGAATTATAGTATGATCATAAACTGTAGAAACTATGAATATGAGTATATATCTTAACCATAAGCATGGAGTCTGCACTAGTCGTCATTAATTTGGACATGATCATAAAAAATTAAAGGAGCGTGGTCAATCTGGAATTATTATTAATCCATCATTGATACTCAAGATGGGGTATGTGAAGTAGTTCTACATGCATGAATACTCCATATACTGATTGTATAATGTATGAACAAAGGGTTGTTCTAAGTTTATAAGTGACATAACCATCCTCTATGAACATAGATGTACATAATCACAAACTGTTGAAGAAATCTGATATGAGCATAAACATAACATAGCATGGTTTTATTAGCCATTTAGGGAATATCCTAAGGGCTAAGTCCATGGGACTTGTTATACCATGAAACATGAATATAGTATGATTGAATACTAAATTATGAGAAGGTATAAAAATTAGTGTGAGGTGATAGACGATATAGCTGAAATATAATATAATCTAGATATATAGATCATAATGGATACTCTACAACTGAATCATAAGATAACTAAATATCTGAGTCTTGAGTAAGAATGGGATCCTTGTTTGAAGTGATTGTTCACATTCTATGTTACACCGTAAAAATCACCCTAAAATATTTCTAAGACTAAACAAAAGAAGTTGGTAAGATTTCCTAAAAAATTAAACTGTTTCACTTTCCATGGACAGGTCTATGGACTATCTACTGGTTCGACAGACCGTGGAACCATCCATTTTGTCTATTTAGTAACCAAGTTTTAAGATCAAAACTTTTACAGACTATTTCACAATCTATTAAGGAGGTTATAGACCATAAAAAGGCCGTTGAATATACAGTGAGTGGGATATCCAAGGGAGTTTCCACAGACCATCTTATGTTCCATCAAATGGGTGTATGGATCATAAAGTGGACCATCAAACTTTTCCAATAATCTACAACTCCTCTAGTTTATCCAGCTCTTTCAGTTCATCTAGTAGCAACCCTTATTCCTGCTCAGGTGTTGCCTATCCTAATTTTTGCTTGCATTACAGAACTTCTGGCTGCCATGATAGATTTGGTAAGCTCTTGATGTGGTTCTTAAGATTGGATCCCCCTAGGTTCACTTGATTTCCACACGTAAGTGCCCACGAGTTCATAGGTGAGTGTGAGGAGAGGTTGAGGAACCTTGGTATTCTTGAGATGCATGAAGTATCCAACACTACCTGTCATATATATGGTGTGACAAGAAGTAGTGGAGAGATTTAACAACTTGGATACCAGTAGGGTCGCCTCAGCTGAATTAGAGTGAGTTTGATGAGGTATTTTTGAGAAAGTTTGTGTATAAGGCTGAGCGAGATCATCTGAGAGAGAAGTTTAGAAATTTAGAGCAGGTTTTGATGTTAGTGGCTGAGTATGAGGCCCTTTTTCACAAGTTATTAGTCTATGTGGTTGAGTTTATTCCTTATGGGGCATAT
>JBDJHY010286573.1:0-10131 GCA_039654485.1 Withania somnifera
ACTGCTTCAATTCACCAACCTGAGGTACACAAATACGACCATCATACCTTAGCGTACCATTCGGGTCCATAGAAGCTTGGCTAGCCTCTCCTGCTAATACCTCCTCACGGAGCTCAACCAAATGTGCATGACAAGAAGTCATAAAGATGGATTCTTCCTGAGAATGCCTTGTAGCATCCCAAAAAAGTATATGTAAATCATCATATTAATCTGTAGGACTCTACTAGACATTTGCTCTTGTACCAATAAGACCGGTGAACCTAGACTCTTATACCAAACTGTCACGACCCAAAACTACTCGTGATAGCCTTACCAAATCCCTCTAACAGGAAAGCCAACCCAAATACTTAACAATATAAATAAATTAGAAAAAAAAAGGAAAGGATTAGGAAAGGGACCAGATATATATACAAATATAACTATTCAATATACATCATGTCCATAGGAAATAAAAATAGACAAAATATATAATAAAACCCTTCCTAGAACTAGTATCACCTAAACAACAGTTGCTAGTTAAAATATACATGAACAATCACTGTCGGTCTATAAAATATATGCAAAATACAGGCATAGAAGAAAAGAAGGAGATAAGTAAGCCACAAGACAACAAGTGCTCACCACAACTATGAGTTCACAGCTCCTGAACGATCAGAGTCAACAAGAGTAGCTTATAATAGCATCTTCAATATAAAATATGTAGAAGCATAACATGAGTACTAAAACAAGGATACCATATAGGCATTATAAATACCTGACTCAAAAAGTA
Source organism: Withania somnifera (assembly GCA_039654485.1). Lineage (NCBI taxonomy): Eukaryota > Viridiplantae > Streptophyta > Magnoliopsida > Solanales > Solanaceae > Withania > Withania somnifera. The sequence continues at coordinate 770 of JBDJHY010286573.1, forward strand.
GTAAATACAATAAGTAACAAGTCAAAATGTACTTAACCGGGGAAAGATATATCAGTGTATGGAAATATGGAACTAAAAGAGGAAAACACAGAATAGTGATAATAATTGTACAACCAATAAAAAGGCAATTGAGAGAAAGTGATGCAGTATAGGATGATGCAATATAGCAATACGGTTAATGCAGCGAAATAAAGTCTCTAAAATCCTACCCAGGGTCTATTTCTCCATTGGACACTCGAAAATACATCTAACTCCTTCTTAATATTCATGAATAAATAAAAGTAACCCCCAAGAAACTCTTGACCGGTAGGTCAATACATCCCACAATGGAATAAAAATCAGTCAAAATACCTTGGTCCAAGTTAAAAGGTGTTACAATTTCTCTTTAAAAACCCAATTCTAAGTTAAATGTTATTTACTTCCTTTATATCGATTTATCTTTATTCAAAAATCCTTTCAAAAGTTCTTTTGTTTGGAAATGTGAAAAGATGGTTATCTTAGACAAAAATTTAAAAATTCACAAAATTATAAAATGGTTCAAAAAAGAACAGAAAGAGTCACCAATTAATTTTTAAAGAAATTATGAATTTTTTAAATTGAATTTAAATATTTGAAAATAGGAAAAAAATTGAATTTAGAAATTCCAAGTAATGATTTTGGTAATGTCACAAGGAAGGTTTTTAAGGAACCCTAGGGACATCCCGAAACTAGGTTGAGCAAATAATAATTTTTTAAAATGACTATCTTTGAAAATAGTTAATTATGTAAAAACAATTGAGAATTTGGCTAAGTCATAAATTGGTTCTTTTGACTATATTTGCAAACGTAGCCACGTTGAATGATTTTGAAATGAAAATTGATTTTGAAATGAAGTGATTAATTCTACAAAATAGTCAAGTTTTTCAAAATCTTTATTCAGATTTTCTTGAAGGAGCCGACTTTCATGATTTAAAAAATAGTCCAAACTGAGGCTATTCTATGAAAGGAAGCTTAAATCGAGTTCTTTCGTAAAACTATTTGAATATATTTGCAAATAAGGGAAAAACATGCTGAGTTATACAAAATCGGTGAATTCAGTAAATTTGCAAACAGATTTTGAAGAAAAGAAAGAATTGATTTTAAAACGATATTGACCCCAATCACCAAAATTTGTTCAAGCATTTTGAAGGGAAAAGGTACTTTTTTAATAAAGAAAATTGGTTCAATTTCTTGACTAAAAAGGCACAATTAAGGTCATTTATCAAAATTTGAAAGAAATTGAGTTACTTTTTAAATAAGATTATGCAATTTTATATAATCAAAATTGAGTGGTTTAGTCAAACTTAACGGGAAACTAATTTCTTGATTGAGTGAAGAGGAGTTTTGAAAGTTGTTTTCTTTTTCTCAAACAGAAAGTGAACTTTTTCGCTAAAAATTCCAATTGAATAAACTATTTTATAAAAAGCGAGAATGCCGATTCCTTAAATATCTTGAGATTGATTTAGAGGTTAAGTGAAGCTTCATTTTAATTTATTCAAAATAACTTAAATTAAGTGATCAATTGTAATAACAAGAAGAAAATGAAGATAAAGACGGAAAATGGAAAGTTTTGAGGATTCGTAAGATTAATATTATTAAAGTATCAGAATAAATAATCAAGTTCTTCTACAACTAATTAAAATTTATACAAGGACTAATAAACAAAGCAAAGGAATAGAAAACTAGACATGGAATCGGCATTAGGCCCAATTTAAACTTTTACTGCCTTTTGCCGAATCGTCAATGTTTGCTTCCAGTCTTCGGGTCTCCAGTCCTCTTTGTACTTCGTTGAGAATGACTCAGAGGTTTTGGGCTTGAAAATTCAAGTGACGGTCCAAAGTAGCCGGAACTCATATTAAATTAGATATACCTATCAACAAACTTTCCTAGACACAGCGGGAAAAGAAATAAAATTCTCTAAAGAGATGTTCAGTTAGATGAATTACCTACCATGTAATAATAAAGCAACTATTTCTAGCCTGTGCGAGAATTATGAAAGAAAGGCAACGACAAATTTTGTAAGCAAAACAAGGTGAACTCTTCGCATTGTTTCAAATTAAGGCCCGATTTAAACAAAGTGCACGCAGAAGGAATAAGACCTCTTGAAACCCTACGTAGTTTCAGACTTAAGACAGATCACTACTTTCAAAATAGCAGTAAACAAACAACATCTGACCGATCCTTACTCCACTGATTACATGCTCAAATTAACCACTTTTAATAGAAGGTGGATTCACACTTCGACACTTTGTTATGTACTCAAGTAACATGAGCCATGAAATACAATTTATTACTATGGAAACAGATTATCTAATCAGACTACTGCTGCAAAGTCATCAACCATCTTTACACATATACAAGCTGGTTATCTAAATCATTGGGAGGGAAAGACGTTATGGACTCAACAGATGGGATGCTAAGCTTAAAGTATTAACCAAGATTGGATTTTTAGGGTAATCTATATGAACAAACACACTGGTCATGATTCCAACAATAGTTGAAATAAGTTCCAAAATTTATATCTATAGAATAATGCTAGGAATCAACAATTACTATTAATATTGCAATTACTAGATTTAGATAACTACCATAATTAGATAAGTACTACTAATAGCTAAGAATCACGGAAGGATTATTATACCATCAATAAGCAATAGATTTATGGTAGGATTACTATTAGTGGATACAGAATAACGGATATCACGGCGGAGATCACTCCGACATCCTAACCACTATCAAATACGGCTACCAGAGACATCTATAAAAGCTCAGAAAGTTCAGAGGCAAAGTACGTTCAATATACTAATCTAAAATACTATTAGAATTCTTCCCCAGCTTGATACTAACTTAAGCATCAGAGAATTACCCTAGAAACCACCCTGGGATCTGTTTTGCAGGTGCATTGTTTAACGTTGTTGTTGCCCGTGATTCAAAAGGTGTTTAGTCATTGTTAGGTAATTGGTGATCTTTTTGGACTCATCAATTAGTGTCATCTGTGGGAAATCGAATAATTGTCCAGATTTTGGTTTTTTGTAATAGAAACACACACACCCTGAAAATATGGTCAACACACGAAGAAAAAGTACACAAGGAGCAGGCCGATATGTTGCGTCCCTAGCACGAGGTGGTTTTAACCGAGGTGGTACAGGCCGGGGACTAATGACACCACCGAGGAGAGGACCCATCAATCGTCCCGACTGGCGAGATGATCAAAACACAACGATGACGAATGTCCGATCCACCGCTACATAGAGATTTGTCAAGGAACACCAGGCGTTGTTCCAGCAGTGGTGCGATGATCACCCCAAGATAAGACCCCAGGACGATATTCAACCCAACCAAAGGGAGGATTAGCAATAAGAAGAGGAACCTCGACCAAATTCCCCGGAGTCAGATGATTCCCTCTCTGGTGATGAAAATTCACATCATAAAAGGAAAAAGTCAGCGGTGTCGGAGGGAAGACATAAGGATCATAGCCCTCATCAGATTCAGAACCTACTCTGAAATCAAAATGAAGGAGATAGCCAAAATAAAACTCCACATAAGAATTTCATCAAAAGTGAATTAGATAAGATCCTGGGGATCGATGAGGCAAGGGATGTGATTACCCCTTTCTCTAAAAAAAATAATGAACACTCCTTTACATAAGGGGTTCAAGTCCCCAGGGATAAAATCCTATGATGGAAGCACAGACCCAAGTGACTTCCTATCCCAGTTTAAGTTCCAGATAGTGAATCGCTAGTGCAAAAAGGAGCACTGTGCAGAGTGTTCCCCGAGTTCCTAATGGAAAGGGCAAGGATATGGTTCGATGACCTGCCTAGACACATTATCACCTCCTTCCATCAACTGGCCGAGCTCTTTTATGCCTGCTTCTACAAAAAAAAAAGGTGGTAAAAAACCAGGCTGACCTCTTGGACATCAAACAAAGAGGGGACGAAGCTATAAGCACATACCTGGAGCATTTCACATAAAAAAGCCTACAAATAGAGCACAAAATCGACTAACTTATCATCTCAAATTTCTTGAACGGACTTCAACCCGATTACCTCTACACCGAGTTGAGGCAAAACTAGCCGCAAATGGAATAAGAGCTATTCAGGGTGGTGAGAAACTTCGCCACCGTAGATGAGGCCAATAAGAAAAAAAGGGGAAGGGAATAGGTCAGACAGGAAGTCCGACGACAGTACAATCCTTGTAAAAATGCCTTTGATAGGATGAACAAGGGAAAAATGAGCCAAAGTTCCCCGAAAACACCATGACTCCACTGACAAAATCGAGGTACGAGATCCTAGCACTACACCATGATGTGTTGAGGCCAATGCAGGTACTGTAAGCCCTACTGCACAAATGATCTCTAAGCTTATAGTGTCACTTTCATAACGACCATGGCCACGACACCGAGACATGGAAGGATCTTATAAAGGAGATCAACGAGTGCGTCAAGTGAGCTATGCTGGCATAATACACAATAGCTGCCACAAGATCGTCCTTAGTCATGGCCGAGGTGGCCATGGGAACTACCAACCCCATGGGGGCGGAGATACAACTAAGGGGGCCGAGGTCGAGGCCAATATTAAAAGAGGTGAGAGTCACCTAGAACAAGTATCCCCAATTCCCTACTCAAGGATACCAAGGTCAAGGAGGTCACTCCAATCCTAACCACATTCCGGTAGGCCCAAACCAGCAATATAGGAATGTTGCCCAATCCCCAGCTTTACCCCCTCCCCAAGACCAAAAAAATAACGTCAAAGGGATAATACATGTAATATTTGGAGGGCCCTCAAAGGGAGTGTCATAAATGGCCCTAAAGGCCGAAGCAAGGAAGATACCCATCGAAGAACCCAGTAATAAGTAGTTCAAGTTGGAAGAAGTCATCACTTTTTTCGAAAATAATGTCGTCCCCAGAGCAATGCCCCATGTCGATGCCTAGGTAAGTAAAATCATCATGGAAAATAAAGAAGCGCATCAGGCATACGTGGACAACGGGGTCGCGGTCAACATCATCTTCTCAGCATTCCTTGATCAACTCAAAATTAACTGAGGGAATCTACGATGAAATAGCCAACTACTCAAAACGTTCACACAAGGAGAAGTTTTGTCTGAAGCGATTGTCTGGTTACCAGTCAATGTAGGGGACACACCTAGGCTGAAGAAAATGATGGTTGAATTCTATATAATCAATGCCCCGTCTCCCACCAACGTTATCTTGGGACGTGATTGGATGATACTGGCTAAAGCAGTTTTTTTAGCCTACCACCTAATGATGAAATTTCCCACCAAGCATGGGATAGCTTCCGTCCGATGTGATCAGCAGGTCTTGCGAGAGTGTATGAGAATCGGCCTCGAAAGGAAGGCACATGAGGTAAACAAATAGCAATTAAGGAATCTACAACCCCAAATCGAGATAGGGGAATTCCACGTCATCCCACTAGGGGAAGCAGATGACAAAGTACTCGAGGTCCTCTTGGACCCTTAATTTCCTAAAAGAAAGGTAAATGTTGAACTCTTCCCTCTATTAAGGTATTATCTCGGTACTCAAAAAGTTTAAATATGTCTTCACCTGGTCCCCTCTAGATATGAAGGGAGTGTTGCCCGAGATGATGGTCCACTAGTTAAACATGGACCCTTAAGTCAAGCCTGTGCAGGAAAAAAAGAGAAAATTTGCATCTAAAAGAAACCAACTCATCCGTGCTAAAGTTGAACAGTTGCTGGTAGCAAACATTATTTTCGAGGTGAAGTACCCAATCTGGATTTCCAACCCAGTTATGGTAAAAAAAGGCGGGGGGAGGATGGAGAATGTGCATTGATTATACTGACCTGAATAAGTATTGTCCAAAGGATTGCTATCCCTTCCAGTAATTGATCAAAAGGTGGAAGCTGTTTCGGTATATGAACTACTAAGTTTCCTTGACTTGTATAAAGGCTACCACCAGGTACTCATGGATGAGATGGACACCTCCAAAAGTGTCGTCATCATAGATTGGGGAACATTTGGTTACAAGAAAATGCCCTTTGGGCTTAAAAATATTGGAGCTACATACCAAAGGTTAGTGGATACGGTGTTTAGAAAGCAGTTCGGTAGAATAGTAGAAGTATATGTAAATGACATCGTCATGAAAAGTAAGACACTTGAGACAAGACTGAAAGGCTTAGAGGAAGTCCTCCAACTTCTGAGGCACACGGGATTGAGATTGAACCTAACGAAGTGTAATTTTAGGGTTAGCTTGGGGAAGTTTCTAGGATATGTTGTATCCAAAAAAAGGTTGATTGTGAACCCCTCCAAGATAAAAGTGGTGGCTGAAATGAAATCTCCGAATTGCCTGAGGGATGTGTAGAAACTGACGGGGTGCCTGGCAGCACTAAACTGGTTTTTGTCCAAATTAGTGGAAAGGTAGTTGCCATTCTTTAATGTTCTAAAATACGTAAAATATTTTTAGTGGATAGATAAATGTCATAAGGCCTTCGAGGATCTAAAGCAACATCTAATAAGGTTACTGGCACTAACTATACCCAATGCAGGATAAACATTGTATCTATATCTAGCAACAGCAGAGGAAGCAGTTAGTGTCGTTCTTATCAAAGAAGATGGGGGAGCCCAAAGACCAGTCTACTTCGTCATTCGAGCTCTACACTAAGTCAAAGCAAGATACTTTTCCACATAAAAACTGGTGTTAGCATTGATAACGGCAGCTCGATGACTTTGTCCCTACTTCCAAGAACACCCTGTCTGTGTGCTAACAGATGTAACTCTTAAGAAGGTACTGCTGAAACCAGAACCATCAGGGCGATTGATGAAGTGGGTAGTTGAGCTCGAAGAACATGAAATCGACTTCTAACCTTGGAAAGCTATCAAAGGCCAAGATCTGACATATTTTTTGTAGAAATGCATGACTCCACCTCGGAGGCAAAAGAATCTCCTGACATGGAGACCGAGGTAAACAATGAACTAAAACACCTAGTGACACTTTTGTCATGCGTGTAGATGGGACCTCCAGTGAAGACGGTTGTAGGGTTGCAATCCTGCTTTGAAGCCCTGAGGGGACTGAGGTGTCATACGCATTATGTTTTACTTTTAGAACAACAAACAAGCCGGCAGAATACAAAGCACTGATAACAGGTCTCTGCCTAACTCAACAGATGAAGATAAAGTCAATTTCAGTCTTCAATGATTCCCAAATCGTAGTCAATCAGGTAAAAGGTATTTATGAAACAAAAGAAGCCTAGCTGAAGAAGTACCTGAAGGTAAAAGGGTTGCTAGGAAAATTTGCCTACTTTCAGATAACAAAAATCCCTCGAGGGAAAAACACGAGAGCAGATGCACTCAACAAATTGGCATCTTCCAAAGAAGGGAGGAAAAACAAGGATGTACTAATTGAAGAGGTCCACCACCCGAGTATCAACGAAGCACATGTCTTGGTAGTAGATGCGGTGGACAACAACTTGATGACCCCAATCATAAAATAACTCACCTCAGGGAAAACGCAACCCAATCCTGCTGAAGCTAGGAGAGTTCATCTCAGGGCACCCAATTATGTATTAGAGAATAGAATCCTTTATGATAGATCTGTTTTACAACCCTTACTGAGGTGTGTTGGGCCCAACCAAGCCAATTATATAATACGGGAAATCCATGAAGGATCGTGTGATAGCCAGCTAAATGCAAGAGGATTATCAAAAAAAATCCTGAGGTGGGTCTATTACTGGACTACTTTGGTCTAGAAGACGCATGACTTCATCCAAAAGTGTCTGAGGTGCCAATTGCATACGCCAATTGCTCGCCGACCTCAAAAGGAATTAATCTTAGTACAAAGTGCCTTGCCCTTTGCCCAATGGGGGATCTACATCTTGGGACCATTTCCTGAAACTCCAGGAAGGGTGAAATTTCTGGTAGTAGCCATAGACTACTTCACTAAATGGGTAGAGGCAGAACCCTTAGCCACAATCACGATAAAAAAGTTTTTGAACTTCGTATGGAGAAATATTGTGTGCCAGTTTGGGATACCAATGAAAATTATCTCGAATAGTGGGAAGTAGTTTGTAGATGACCGTTCAAATCATGGTGCGAAGAGATGAAAATCAGTCAATAATTCACCTCATTGCCCATCCTCAAGTGAATGGGTAGGTTGAGTGTCACGACCCGATTTCACGAATCATGAGGGTACCTACTATACAACCAGTAGGAGAACAAACCCCGTAATCCAAAGACGAAGCGGCGGACTACTACATTAAATGCGAAAGAATATAAAATGTCGCGAGATAAAAGTAATAAATTTGTGGAATTATTAAAGAAAGAAATAACCACCTAAAATTCAGTATCAGTGTCAACCAAACCACTAAGTAGAAAATGACAAAACTAAAATAAATATAGTATCAAGATGTCTCCGAAATATAATAGAGATCAATAAAACATAACTTTGAAAGAAGCAGGATCAAGTTGGATGTCAAGCTCACCTTGAACCTCCGATAAGAATAGAATCTAAAAGAACAGCGATCTGTGTATCATGAATAGAAATCTGTCCTCGGATCTGCATAAGTGCAAGTGTAGTATGAGTACAAGTCATCGAAGCAACCCATACTCAGTAGGCTTTGAGGTCCCACTGAGCACATAACAATAATAAAATCAGTAAATAACAGAGTACAAGAAGAAGGGTCACAAAAGAAGATAGGACAATATAAGAAACTAGCAGCTCAAGTACGAAATAAGTGTCACATAGACTGATAGTGCTACCTAATCACATAATAGGATCGCAGGCAAAGAAAGAAAACGTACCCGGCATCCCTGCAACAACGTATGTGAAAATATATATAAATAAATGGGAATCAAAGAAGATAAGGATAGAACATGGTCGGTATACCGATAACCTCAAGTCAAAGGATAGTTGAATGGATAAAAGTAATAAGCACTAATCCCACATAACATGAAGCAGCAAATAACCATTAATAATAGATAAGCAGTAATATGAATAATAAAGTAAAGCAATTAAACATTGACAAGTACCCCATAAGAAAACGCAACGTACACACAAACATACTCACCCACAAGCCCCCCAATCCGACCTATGAGCACGCTGAAGAAAACTAGTACAGAAAAGTAACAAATACATGATCATCATCAGAACCTCACATCCTACTTTCAGAACCATAATAAATCACAATCGGCATCTTGTGCCCCATAATAGTATTATCCTACCGGCATCCTTTGCCTTATATCAATCATATATATCAATAATCATTATCATCATGTCTCCACAACCGCTAGTACCATGTGTGTCAAAAAAAATATACTCACTGCCGTACGATGACGGTCTCAAGTCCCAGCGCTGTACTCACTGCCGAACGGAGTC
>JBDJHY010286584.1:0-10131 GCA_039654485.1 Withania somnifera
ATTCAACAAAAAATAACAAATAATAAATGTGAAAATTAAATAATAACATTAGAGAGTGAAACGAATGTACCAAACGTCTGCGTAAAAATAAAAGTAAATAACTGAAAATTAATAATTTGATGATGAATGTTGAAGAAGATTACTCCTCCAATATTAACCAAATCTAGCTTCTAATCATCAATTAAAAAAAATTGCAAATTTGAGACTTTGGTAATAGATATTTGAGAATTGAGAGTAGAAAATTGAGAAAGATTGAGAGATTAGTGAGAAATGAAAGAATAAAAGGTTTTATGAAAAAATGAGTGAAAAATAAGGTATTTATAGAAAAAAATTTAGTTGGGGGGGAGGGGTGAGGAAGGGATTGTGGTATATTTTAAAAAAATAATCTCTTCATGTTCGTTCCAAGATCGAGTACCATTTGTACAAATAAGAATCCTCTCTGTTACGTGATTTCTTCTTCATATAGATAGATATAGGATCTATAGGGCAATTACTTAAAAGTACATTTTGTGCTACATCGCTTTCTATATAGAAAATGATACCCCTTTGTAAAGAGACACCACTTCTCGCAAAATTATGGGGCTATTTTGCCGAGTTTCTTAGAGAGAGTTATCTCGCGCCCCTAGGTATTCTCTACCTACCCACCTGTGTCGGTTTCGAGCTTTCCCTGAGAGTATGACATGGATTACTTCAGCGCTGTAGCGCCTGATATTCGAAGATTGGCGCCGCAGGAGCTCAATTCACGTTTACAGCAAAGGTTTGACGCAGTTTCAGGCGAGAGGGAAAATATTTTGGTCTTAGCCCTTGTATTATTCTTGTTTTAAACATGTTGTCCTCCATTTATTCTCATTTCCCCTTTATTCCCTGCATGTTTAATGATATGTACTTTCCCGCCTTTGGAAGAAAATCTTTGGCGTCGATATTCTTTTCAACACATAAGATTTTTGTTTGTACATCCTCTTTTGTTTTTCCTTTTCCTGTTTTTTTGCGTAGGAGTTGTCAAAGTCATACGGGGAAGCAAAACTTTAGGTGACTTAGTATGATAATACCTTTCATAATATATCTTATCATTATCATGTTGCTAGGTGGAATAAGTATAATTCGTGTCAATATTTGAAAAGTGATTCTTTCGACATAATCTTTTACATTATTATATCTTTTTGCTCCTAATTTTAGTCTGTATTTGTGATATATAACTTTGTTAATTTTTTTTATAATTTTCTAAAATTTAGTGGTTTAATCGATTATTAGTATAAAAAGATTAAGGTTCAATTCCGTATTATCTTGATTCTCTTAATAAATTAGGCTAAAATATTAAGTAATAATTTATTTTAAAGAAAAAGATTTCTTTTTATATTAGTAAACTAATTCATTTAATTAGAATGTCCATTGAATTGCCCGACATGCTATAGAGTTTTGATACTTGGCTGTTAAAATCAATTGCTGATTCTTGTTAAACACAGACGATTTACTGACAGATAATTATATTGGTGATGCATTTAGGAATTCCCAAGGTGCATGGTTTTAGATGTTGGAGTCACTACCTCATCTTGAGCATTACAATCTACAACTTTTGCATAGTTGTCAGAGAAGTAAAAATTTGCTAAATGGTTTTATTGTCGTTGATAAATGAAATCCATCGATGCCGAGCAACATTAGTAAGCAGCAAGTTTGCACCCCTAGTTACGGCTGAAGATATTGATAAAACAGTCACATTTACTATGAAAATATTTTACTCCACATTGATTAATAATTTTCTTCATAAATTTAAATGAAATAACATTATTAAACTTAATATTTCGTTAGCAGAAAGTACGCTTTAGTCCATAAATAAATTATTCAACTCACAAACAAAGTCACTTCATCCTTATCACATAATTCATCAAAATGACACATGTAAACTTTCAAAGATTTTGACAAGTACATATATTATTTTATTACAAAATAAAAGTCAGATTTATAATTTCCAATATCAACTTTCAATAGCCACTAATTTTACTAGATTTCAAGCTTTAGCTTATTAAAATATGTGAGATTATTGCATAAAGAGAACAAAATATCCAATGAATTTTTCAACATGGTAACAAAATACTAATTAATGTTTTTCACCTAAAGCAGGCCACTCCACTTTATTCATCACAAAATATATACCTTTTACTTATGAACAAAATTACGGACTACAGCAAACAAGAAATCGAAACTCAGCGAAATAAAATTTTTAACTTTGTTCCAATATTGAAAACGGGTAGGAGACAAAAAAAATAGAGATATCGAATAATTCTATAGTGTTATTGATACGATTCGGACCACGGGGTCAAATTGAGGAAGATTCGAAAACAAAAATAAAGAAAACGAGGATATGTAAATTCTTCGAATTCGTGAGAAAACAAAGAATGCGGAACAATCAATCAACAAATAGACAATATGGATGCACTAACAATAGCGACAACTCGATGACCAACCCAAGTAATCAAGTTCGAAAGGAATTACGAGATACGCCACTCCTAAATGCCCTCGATACCAATAGACCCTCGATACACCCACAACGTCTACTAGCAACCCTATCAATCAACGTTGGGAATCCTCCCGCTAACACTACAACTACAAGCTTTGAAAGCTATTTTCAAAGAACAATCTTCTCAATTCAACATAGTCTACCAATCAATTTGAAAGACTAGCTATTTATATAGCCTAAGTTTGCATTATTACACTTGGCCCCAAAAGTGACCCACAATGTTAAATTGGCCCACATACTTTTAGTCCTCGTCACTTTAAGATCCAAATGACTTTTGAGGTTTTCCAAGCTATTCTCCAGACCCATATTTTGCTTCCTTTGACCCTCGATAATGTACTTGGAATCTCAATTTGGCACCTTCATATTGACCATAGCTCGAATCTCCTTTCTAGCATACTTGGTACTTCCCGATATCATATCATCCTCTCTTCTTAGAAAGGATTCATCATAGAATCCAAGGGAGTACCTACAAGAAAAAATCACCAAACAAACCCAAACTTTATTTATGGTATGAAGGTTAGAATGAGGGTTAGAAACAACAAACTCAAAGCTAAGATCATTCAAGTTAAGACTTTCCACAAGCCAAATTCAAGTGATGCACACAAGGAATACCGGAGTCAAATAGGTAATAGTACCATTCTATTAGAATATGTATATCAATCAAATCTAATAAAATTATACCTTTATGGAAAGACCAAATATAAGCATGAACAAGAGTGTATGCCAAGAAGTAACACCAATGACCAAGAAGTGTACCGTCACAAGTAACAAAAAAAATAGAATATAGTAACATCTTATGGGAATACACCGCTCACCTCAACTTCCACAAACAATAACATACTCCATAGCATGAATTCCAACTATATGCAAAAGCATGATCAAATGCCAAGAGGTAGCAAGTGTAATCAACAAGTATTCCATCATAAGAAATATAAATTATGAAGGGCATCATATCTTGTGGGCACACGCCAAATCATGAAAGGCATCAAGGATATGTGAATTCTTCGAATTCATGAGAAAATAAAGAATATAGAACAATCAACCAACAAATAGACACTATCGATGTACCTATGATAGCGGCAACTTTATGATCAATTTAAGCAATTAAGTTTGATAGCAATTATAAGATACACCACTCCTAAATAATCTCGATACCAATAGACAATTGATACATCCACAACATCTACTATCAATCTACGATCGAACTAATTTGGAATCTACCAACTATCTACAAGCTATCAACTACTAAGACACAAGGCTTATACAAAGCTAAGAGTAATTAAAGTTTAATTCATCAAAGTCAACTCTTCAAATTGAATGACTAGCTATATATAGTGCTTAAGTTTTACTTATTACACTTGGGTCTAAAAGTGATCCATAATGTCAAATTTTCCCCTATTCTTTTGGGCCTCTTCATTTCAAGCTCCAAATAATTTCCAAAGCTTTCCAAGATATTCTCCACACTTGGGATTGCTTTCTTTGGCCGTTGATTATGTCTTTGGAAGCTTCATTTTGCACCTTTGTGTTGACCATAGCTCGAATCTCCTTTCTAGCATACTTCGCACTTCCCAAAATCATACCATCCTCTTCTTCTTGGAAAGGATTCATCCTCCAATCCAAAAGAGTACCTACAATACAAAGAACCAAACAAACCTAAATTTTCCTCATGGTATGAGGGTTAGAATGAGTATTTGCATCAACAAGTTCAAAGCTAAAATATCCAAGTTAATGGACAACCAATAAGTCAAAGTTAAGTAATGCACATAATGGATACCAGGGTCAAGAAGGTAATAGTTCCACCTTATTGGTGCATACATATCTCTCAAATTCACCAAAATTATAACCTATGGCAAGACCAATTATATGCATGAACAAGATCACATGTCAAAAGGTAACACAAATAACTATCAAGTGTACCATCACAAGTAAGAAACATGTCGAATAAAATAATAACATGTGGGCACACACCAAACAACCCATCAATTACATTTAATATGGATAGAATATTAACCACAATGTCATTGTATACAAGGAGATAGTAGGGGCAAAGGGCTATGGACTCAAAGTTATTCCTAGGGAACTCACATGCCAAACCATTAAGTATCTCCAAAATAGATATCCAATTTGATCAATTCAAACATAGGACATGAGTACTAAATGAGGGACTTTAGGCATTTGACAATTTACCCGTCCACACTATTTCCTTCAAAAAAGAATCATACAAGAGGTACTTGCTAATAGAAGGAGTGAGGTTCCTACATGAAATAAGATCAAACAAAAGCATAGAACCATCCCAAAATTTTAGGCCCCCTTCATTCACAACATCAAGAAAGTCCTCATGAGTCTATATAGCCAACTCAACTTGCCCAACCCCCAAAGTGTGACAAGGAGTAATACACAAGCAATGGGTCACAAGGATGATTTATGGACTCTTATTATAATATAAAATATTAGGATACATAAGATGGATCCCACACCAAGAAAGATCATCAATATCATGCAATATAAAAGTCTAACAAGCATCAATAAGAATGGGATGGAGAGAAGAATAAATCACATACAAAGAAGGCACTACCTATAAGAACACTTCATAATGGCTCAAAGTAAAACTTCTAATAGGATTTAGAAACATACCTCTAGTAGGAAGCCTAGTATTGGATCCTTGAACTTTTATGCTTGGCTCACATGTTCTTTCATCCTTTATCATTATTTTGGACCTTGATGTTTTTTCCACCTCTTCTTCCTTACGAGCTACCTTGGTAGGCGACTCTTCCAACTTCGTCGAAAGGCATTAAGACTCACCCTTCTGTGTCAAAAACTATTAACACATGGGATTTGGTTGGAACTACTCCCTTGAGTTGATCGTTCTTCATTCTACTCAATTTGAGACTCCTTAGACAAGAGTTCCTTTTGAATTCCAATTCCATATGCGGGAAGAATCTCTTGGGAATTACCTTTGAAATTCAACTCCACATCACCCTACAAAATAGAAAAATAGGAACTAGGCAAAGTGCTAGATCCTTGGTTAATACTCATCAAAGGTTTCTAACATATGTTGGTTCCATCCCTCACCACCATCTCATGTTTTGGAACCAATCCATTCTCACTTTGCACAAGGAGAAACTCCTTATTCTCTCCCTTAGTGTTTTTCTCATTTTGTTCTTCTCAGAGCCTCTTCATGATAACAAGTCCTCCTTCACTTGATGGAGAAATAATAGTGTAAGAACAAGCTTTCGTCCTTCAAACATAAAGGAACACTTGTTGCATCTTCCATGACACGTTACATCCCCCTATCGAATTACCAAGGTTTCCTAACCAAAACATGGCAAGCAAACATAAGAACCATATCATAAACTACTCTATCATGGTACTTGACTACACTAAATTTAATCAACGCTTGCTTGAGAACCTTCATCTCACCATTATCATCAAGCCATTGAAGTTTGTAGGGTTTTGGTTGCGTGGTTGTAGGAAGCCCTAAAATATCAACCATGGATCGGCTCACAACATTTGTGTAACTCCCTTATCAATGATTAAATAGCACACTTTATCAATGACCTAGCATCTAACATGGAATGCATTATCCCTTTAATCATTACCACCCGAAGACATGACACTTTTTACCCTTCTCATCATAAGAGATAAGCTCATATTCTCCTTCAATTGCTCCTCATCAATCATGAGAGGATCTCTCCTTCTTAATAGCCCTCATAGAGTAATAACTCTTCCACTAAATCGTCCTCATCACTTGAGGCTTCCTTCTTGTGCTTCACATTAGTCTCTTCATCACTATATCTCCATAATCATTATCATCATCATCGGTCCTATATCCGTCATAAAAATCCATAATTTCTCTTTTATATGGGCATTTACTAGCAATATGCCCCTTTTATTAACATCTAAAACATTGATGGTAAAAGGTCGAGGTTGGTTGGGTTTAGGATAAGTAACTTTGGGCTTGAACTCTTCTTTCACCTTGACATCACCCTTTTCTTGATTAAACTTACAACTACCCTTCAAAAACTCTTGTGGAGTTGATGATTTCCACCTTTCCTTTTTGTTTACCTAGTGGAAATAGAAATACTCTTGGATTTGGCTATATTATGTTCCTTCAAAGCCTTTTCAACCTTCAATGCATCGTGAAAGGCCGCTTCAAGGGTAGCATAATTTTTCAACTTCATTGGCTTGCATTTTCATACCTCAAGTTGGCTATGAAGCTCATCACTGTAGATTAAGATTGTTCCTCCAGGTTGGATTTCATCCTTACATTCTCAAACTCGTTATAGTACTGTTCAACGTTCTTAGAGCCTTGACGTAGCATATACACCTTATTGAGGATATCTTAATAGTAATGCGGTGGAAAATATCTCACTTCCATCAGAGGAACCAACTTTTGCTACTTAGGCAAAGCATACATATTGTAGATTCTCGATCTCGGTTCTTAGATTCCCACCATATCCCTCAAATTGAGTGATTGTATATTCGGCCTTCAATGCATCTGAGACGTTATTATTGAGAAGTATCTTTTCTCTTTGTATATTCTATTACAAGAACTCTTCCAGTTCACTACTTCCCTTGAATCTTGGAAGTGTCATCTTGATAGTGTTCAACCCCCAGTCAAACTCATTCCTATCTTCTCTATCCTCCCTCATAATATCTCCTCTACCATCCCCATATGGACCTCTTTTATTCCCATAACCTTAATCCTTATCAATTTCTTGAGGCCTAACTTCATCCCTTGGTTCTTCATAACCATCCCTACCATCTTGCTCCCAAACTTCATTTTTATTCCAATCACCATCATACAAAGGGTTTTGGAATTATTTATCTTGGAAGAAGTATTACAGATATTTTTATAGAGGTGAAATAATCGGTTCACGTACTATGGATACATATTGAGACGGTGTCGGTATATTCTTCCCAAGTCTTAAGGATCTTGGTTTAAGTTTTTATTATTCACAAAAATCTAGTGCTCTTGTGGACGATTAAATGGTGTAGGATTTGGGTGTGGAGTTACGGGGCGGGGATTTTTTGGGGTATTGGGAGATCGAAATTTGGGTTTTTGTTGAAAGCTTTGACTTCAGGTTAGATTTGGGTGATTCTTATTAGGGTAGTAATCCTTGATTTCCCCATGATTCCCTTCCCCTTATGAAAAAAACGATAATGGAAAGAAAGAAAAGCCTAAAAGAAATAGTAAGAAAGAAGTGAATTCAAATGAACTAATATTCAGATAATATGAACTAATACTAATCAATTACTAGTTGAGAAGATATGAAAATCAAATAAAAAACTTGATTGCAAAGGTATTACCTACCTTCGATACTCAGTGAAATTTTGAAGTTGGATAGGGGTAGACGACTTGCCCCAAGTAGGACGGCTCATCCAAAATGTGGGATGGCTTGCCTTGCAAAATCTAAATGGTTTGTCCGCCAAAGGGCAGCTCACTCAATAGGTGTCGTCCTTAAGCTTATCCAAGGGTTGCCTTGGCTTATTGTCCCCAACTTTCTAATCTGCCTTCTTTGGTTAATATTGGACGGTAAGCTTTGATATGGTATAGGAGGCTCGTCCTCAAGGGGATATCTCATCCAAGAATTTCCAAGGCTTGTTGTCCATAAGGTTTCTCATTGCCTTGCATTCCAGTTTTGGATGGAAGATTGGGCGGCTCGTCCACCAATGGACATCTCGTCCAAGGCCGTCGTCCAAGAGAAACTAGACTGCCCAACTAGAGATTTGCAAGCCTTCACTTCCTTTTGCTAATTCAAACCTTTTGGATACTTAAGCCCCTTGACTTGACCAAAAATGATGCCCCAAAAACTTTTTGCAACACTTGAATTGAGAGAGTCAGATCAAACACCACCTTTTGTCATCTTCTTCAACATAAAGATTTGGAGAACACCTATGAACACCTTGAAGATCCAAATTTACAATTACCCTCAAAATAACCCGATTTACACCAAATTTGAGATTCTAACTCCTTT
Source organism: Withania somnifera (assembly GCA_039654485.1). Taxonomy (NCBI): domain Eukaryota; kingdom Viridiplantae; phylum Streptophyta; class Magnoliopsida; order Solanales; family Solanaceae; genus Withania; species Withania somnifera. Next base: position 8,494 of record JBDJHY010286584.1, read on the forward strand.
CACCTTAGAGAACAAACCCATGTAGGTTTCAATACACAATTTCAACTCAAAACCAAACCCATTTAATTTCCTCTTTCAAGTTTGAAGAACACCATAAATGTGGATCTTTAAAAACTTGAATCTCCTTCCAATCAAGTCAAATCTTTGCCAAAGTTGATTCTCAAGTTCCTTTGATCTATGGAAAACACTTCTAACTACTTTAGGAGCCCAAAAAATGACAAAATCAACACGAATTTGAGCTTGAAAATTTAGATCTACAACCCTTGATGATGAACAATCCAAACTTCAAAACTAACTCAAATCACCTTCAATTTAATCAAAATTTGAGATTTGAGTTCCTTGAAACTGAATTGAATAATTATACACTTTGTAGCTCCAATCTCAACCAATTTTTTCACCAAAGTTGGAGCCCACTTGAGCTCAAAACTTTAACACTGGTGAAAATTCACAAACCAATCCGGAATCAATCCAAATTGAAGATTTATGACCCAAATTTGGAGGACAATGATTCCTAGTAATCAATATTAACAATAAACACAAAATTAACTGGATCTAGGATTTTTTTTAGATTTTTGGATTATGATTTTTTTGTGATTTTTGGATTTATGATCTTAGGATTGTAATCCGATGGAATAAATTAAGAGTTTAAGATTTGATACCAAATGATATGATGTAATGACCGTCATGGTTATTTATGAGAAATACGTGACGTTTTATATTCTAGAGCATTTTAATACCTGCCCTAAGTCATTTATGACTTGCTGGGACAGGTAGTCCTGTTTCCTGGTGGCTCAGTTGAGAAATATCTCAAGTTGCCTATTTTAGAGCCTAAAATTTAGTACTCATTGACTAAAAGTCAACTTTCCTTCAAGATAAGCTCAGAATTAAATTTTAACAATTCCCTTAGCTTCGGAACACTAAATAAAGTCAAGATGGACATTAAGTTTGTGTTTCAAAGTTTTCGTTTGCAATTTATGCTCATTTATAGATTTAAATTAAGTTTAAGACCTAATTTGGATCTTGAGTGGTATTTTGGTGTTCAGAGTATTGGATCAAAATTCTGACGCTTCCATCAACTCTGCAATGGTGATTTTAGGTTTGTGGAAGTATTGGTTCGTTTCTTGAACTTGTCATTGTATTTTGGATTCGTTGGTGGGAATTGTATGATTTTAAGCCTAAGGGTTGACTTGGTCAATATTTTCTTGAAAAGACCTCAGATTCTAATTTTGTCTACATCATTTAGTCTGGAATGTCATTTTTGGTGTACGTGCATAGTTTGTTTGTGTAAATTTGTAATGACCCTTAAGGTCATTTATCATAAATACACATTATCTTGCATCCTAGAGCATTTTGGTAGTTTTCCCAAGTCATTTATGACTTGCTGGGTCCGATTGTTCGGATCCTTGGAAACTCGGTCGAAAATTATCTCCAATTCCTTGTTTTAGAACCTTAAATTTAGTATTCGTTGACTAAAGTCAACTTTCCTTTAAAACAAGCGCGGAATTAAATTCTAACAGTTCTATTAGCTCCGAAAGGCCAAACAAAGTCAAGTTCGACTGTGAGTTTGTGATTTTTGGACTTCGGTTGCTAATTATGTGAGTTTGTGGAAATTTGTTAAGTTAAAGCCTAAACGAGGAG
>JBDJHY010286604.1:0-10131 GCA_039654485.1 Withania somnifera
TTTGACCAAGTGAGGCCTCTACGTATATCTCTATCCTAGTTCCTAATAAATATTTTAATAAAAGAAGAAATATACCACCCCCAATGCTCCACGTTATAATATTTATCATTGTATATCAAGTTCAAAATTATATATAGGTTTACCCTAAAGGTAGCTAATCTTTTGAATACTAAACATAAGAGCATAGGTAAAATTAATACAATAAACAACAAAAACCAACCATTAACGACACTAAACAATCATGTCTTGTAGCCTCAACCCTGAAATGAGAGTATTTATCCACTCATGTGTTTAAAAAAAATATTTATAATGAATTTCATAAATAAGAACATAAGAAAAACTAAATTAATAAAAGAACTCTAGGTATAGAGATCGTGATTTCCTCTCTTTGCTCAAATTGTGTGTTTTCCCCCAAAGATCAAAAGATGATTAATTATGTGACTAATTAATCCTTTTATATACATATAAAACGTGTAAATCCATATTAAGTATGTACAATTACATATCAATCCATACATTTAAAATAATTCAAACACGTGTTTTGAACCTTCAATAAACCTCTGTGTTGCGTGGCTTAGATGGTGGTTTAAAATGTGTTGCACCAACTGAGAACACTTTAAAAAAGTGAGAATGAGAGTAAAGGTGAATTCATCTCACTTTATTTGGTTAAATAAATTGTTCATAGAGAAATTCAAGTAGCCACACCACTCCCAATGTCCATCTTTTGCATTCTTTCTCGACAGGTATTTTCCTTAGTCCTTAGATTCATGTAGAGATTGATTATTGGTTCCCACATCATATATACTCATCATAAGATGAAAATAAGTCATCAAATAGTCCTCATAGTCAATATCAAGTCCCAAAAATAAAAAACTACATAGCTCGTACACAAACGAACCAAAGATAGGATAGGCTTCACTAGTTGCACTTATGTGGTTTCTTCCTATTCAAATAAACCTTGGTTTCTTGTGTAAATAATCATGAGGCACATAAAAATAAAGAATATTAATGTCACAACCATTCAAAACACTAATAAAATAAGTACCATCAACCAAACTCCATCAAAGCAAGCCGACCGAGTATAGGCTAGGCTAGCGTAAACTTGCTAAGTTCATGTGCTTTACTCCTTAATTCCTCATTCTTGTATCTTTTGTTCCATCATAGTTTGGATTAATTTGAAACTCCATTATCATCCAAAAATAACTAATAAAAACATTAAACCATATAATTCTCAAAACTCTCATAAATACGCTAGAACAAGACTGAACTAGCTCAATAGAACTACTTATCTCGTATAATATTTATTATTTTATTTTAGCTCATGCTTTGGACCAAATGCACCATAAATACTATAAAAATTTTAATTTTCACAAGTATACACCATTATTCTTATTTAAGCTTGTAATAACACCAAGTTATCCTCAAAACAAAGATAAAAGGTAGATAGAATAAGGTAAACAAGTGTATACTTTCACCTATGATTAGGACCTCCCATACTAAAAGTGTAGGGGAACATAACCCACACACTTAAAATTATTTTTGAATTCATTAGCAGGGTCAAAGGGGTGCGCTACAAACATCACACCTTGTAACCCCTTACCACGACCCATACTTGATCCCATTTGACACCAAACGCGTAACTTTTAATTTATTTTTTTCTTTTCACTCTTGTACTAATTTCGTAATGAATGGTTGATTTAAAAGTACCATGCATTCTAAATTTTATAGAAAATATTTAAATGATAGACCTTTTCCTTCCTCATCCGTTTTTGAGTATAATGGTTCAGAAGGTGATTGGCACAGTCTAGTAGGTCCAAAGCCAATTATAATGTATGGGTTTCTCCACATGAGATCCGATAGACTAGGTCCTGAGGATCAGTTGTGGAGGAAAATTTACAAGTTCCAGTTGATATTGAATCTTCCCCGACCCTATATGAAGAGTACGGAAATATGCTAGTGTTGATGAGCATGTAGATGATACAGCAAAGAGCTTTAGTGAGGGGGCAGTGTAAGAGGAGGGCAGATATGCAGAGATGGAACAGGATGATGATGAATCTCTAGAGCCCATTTATACTGGTTTTGACAATCCAAGTCCAGATTAGTGTTAGGATATGTAGCACAACCAGGGTTGCAATCTAGAGAAAGGATTTGCTAAGGAATCCAAGGTACAGATTGATAACCTTAGATCTATATGAGAGGTTCACATGACAAATGAATATTACTCCCCCTACCTTATTTGTGTGTTCTAGATGAACTACATTGACACTATGTTCAATGATATTGGGGGAATTTTATGAAGAAGAAGAGGAAAGTTTCACAATATGTGTACCTGGTGCATAAAATCTGAGGTTATTTGGTAGAAATTTCAAAGATTACTATCCATAGGTTCTTTTCGGGGGCCTGATTTGACATCGCCAGTACTAACTGCTGAGTTTGATTATTGTATGCAACAGTTGTAAGATAAGGACTAGATGAAAAATCTAACCTTTATGGTAGAGGTTTTGGGATGGGTTACATAGTGTCACAACCTAATTTATTGGATCATGAGGGCACCTACTATACCACTAGTAAGAGAACCAACCCCATAGTCCGAAGCGAAGGACTACTATATCTAATGCAGAAAGCTCAAGTTTAATAAACAATATATAAATGAATAAAGAGGAAGTAATAAGAACAAAAAATAACTGCCTAAAACCTGGTATCAGTGTAATACGAACCACTAAGTATAGAATAAGGAATCAAAATGTCTAATAGAATTGTATCTCTGAAAATACATGGAGATCAAAATCAAGGACCGATTATGCAGAAAAACGATAAAGATATCGAGGATAGTCTTTGGTTCGAGAATCATGCAGAGATAGACTTGGTAAATGCCTTGATTGATATTATTTTGGCTTGTGTTACTTTAAGGTTAGAGCAATTGCAGGCACCAAATTGGAAGAAAATGTACAGACTGCTCTACGAGCCGATATGACTAAGATCTCCACTAGGTATGCCCCTCTAATGGCTCCTCTTAAGGACCTTATGGATCTATTGCACCGATCATTGACCCTTTTAACTCACATTAATCCACGAGAATCCATTGCTTGTTCTAGGACAACTGACCATCTGTACAAAAGAGGAGGATGGGACACAGATACTTTAGCTAAGAGTAGCATAGAGATGATCGTCAAACTATTGATGAATCTAGACTGACAGATGCTGAGAACCAGAATCAAATATCTACCAAGCATATCGAAGCCTCCTCTAGTGCTGTTGTGCCACCACCACCACCAAAACCTATTTCGATCAGCTTCACTCAGTCTACACCGGTGCCTCCGAGCACCATTCCATCCAGCTTACTTGAGGTCACTACACCAGTGAAACCTAGAACCATTGTTGTTACCACAAGCGATGATCCTTTGGGAGTGCCTACATCATTGAGTGCACCACCCACTAGTGGTGCTAATGTTAATACTCATCTCAAACACCTAAGGCATCACAGGTATGTCTCTACCCTTGTGAACTTTATTTTAGGTTTCATGATAGTACATTGAGGACTATGCACTTGATTTTGTTAGGTGTGGTACATTCTTCCTACTTGCAGGTTTTCTTATTGTGTTTTTTTTCTCGCAAGTATTTTCTATCAAAGTAGAATTGGCATGTTTAGGATTTTATTTATTTTTAGTGTTTTTATGAGTTTCATAAAAGTATAGGGTCTAGTACAACCTTTGCAACCTGTTTTAGTTATCAATATTAAAATATCACATGGTTTTGATTATTGATATTATATATACAGATCTGACCGCTCCAAAAATTTTATTTTGATATGGATACCCTTTGTACAATAATTGACCCTTAGGATCTATTTATGACATTGTAAATATTGACCTATCGACTAGGACTTAAGTTAGGACTTGTATTCACTAACTAATAGCAGGCAGTGTAGCTAGTTTCTATGAGAGCGTGAGGTTATATGGTTCCAAGTCCCTTGTATGTGTACAAGATAGAACATGCCCATTTAGTCAAACCAAAGGTCGAAGGACAGTCAATTTAGGAAAGTATTGTAGGTCATTTTTGTTTATTTAGTCCACATTAGCCTAAAAAAGAGCCTAGCAAATGATATACGCATTCTTTGATCCATATTTGATCCTATTATCCTTTTCCATTTTAACCATATTAACCTTCACGTCCTAATATTAGACCTTCATATGTTGTCCCTAGTTCCTCTGAAGGCACTACACCTTAACTCAGGCTAAAAGAGTAAGTTTGGAAAAGAAATATAGGTGTGATATAAAAATGAAAAAATGTTGAAAAGGACAAATGTTAAAAAAATAGAAAATAACAAAAGAAAAAAATAAAAGCACTGTGCTTATAGCACAAAGGAATAAATAAGGGGAAAAGGAATATTAACAAGGAATAGGTAGAATAAATAATGTAGTGCCAAGGAAATTTAGTCATTGTTATCCAAAATATAGCATACCCAAGCCTGAGCCTGCATTACAAGCAGAAAAGTTGTATAGTTATCCTAATCCCATTTTCTAAAAGCCTAGATGTTGAAAATAAAGGAAAACCTATGATATGTGTACACACACTGGGTTGAATTCTTTGTGAGAGTGAGCGCACTAGATCTATCCCAAATCGGCATTTGATTCAATGTTAGAGGAACTTCTTTGTTGAGAGGGCATCATTGTTGTATAGTTTACTTGTTAGTTGGTTGGTAATAGTCTGTGATGTATGTATTGTCACTTCTCAGCAGATAATGTCATTCTTAGATCCTAGTGTGTTATTTCAAGTAAATTGGGCAATACACCATTGTTGTTTGAAAGTGTGATTGAGAGGTGATTTGATGAAAATATAAATTGTAAATAATTTGGCTATTAGACTTGTTCCGGTTTCCTTTTTTCTTATGCGTCATATTTGTTATGTTTTATTTTATCACTTGAGGAAAAGAAATAGTTCTAAGTTGAGGGTGATGATGTGCTGGGAATTAACGACATTATTGACGCCTAAAACAAAGGATTTTTTTTATTTTTCTTAAGTAATATTTGTAAGTTTAATGAGTATCACGCCCCAAGTCTACACCCTGGGAAAGACACGGTGTGGAGGAACCTGAAGGACTCTCAACTAACCCTATGTATCTAGAATAACTACTAAATCATACAAAAATATGAAGAAACAGTGATACAAACTCAAGTGGACCAACCAAATATAAAATATCCAAATATAAACTGAACGGAAACAATAAGTCCAAAAAGGACTGAGTACTAAATACTATGTCCGAGAATCCTTTGCTATATAGGAATAAATGGATAGAAGAAATCTCTAGATCATAAGAAGAAAGTACTTAAAGTACACAACATAAATAATACTGAGGAATCCAGAATCTACTGAGTAGACATCATGGACCTCATATCATAAGGACTAGCCACTGGAGCTCTTCTACATGAATATCCAAGACCATCCTCAAGCATGAGTTGGATGACCTAAATCTAATTAATGATTGTAGGCAAAAAGCCTGCTTCAGTACTTCTAGAATGTATTTAGTATGTTGGCATGTAAATATAAAAGAAAATCTTAATGTGCAAGTAAGACTGTACAATTTCTTAATTTGAAAATAGAAGAACTGAAATAGGAAACCAAGATATATGAAATACTGAATAGAGCTATGCACTGAGGAACTGATAAAACTATGCATCATGTTAGATCATGAAAAATGAGTGAAAGTGACTTACATAAACTAAAATTATACTTGGAAAACTAAATGTCATGCAAATACTGAAATTAGTCATACTTTGTTGTGAAACTAGTGAGTCATGCGACATATTTATTATACTGTAAAACTAAAAGTTGAACATAGGTAGGAGTTTCTCTTAACTCACAGAAACCATGTGTGCCTCATGTATTTTAGTGTGCTTCCCTCAAACTGAAAATGGGGGGTCCAATACTTTCCAAGGTAAGGGAATAAAACTAGGTGGATCTACTAAACCGATAACTGAACCTAATAAGGAAAAATCCTACACTAAGATGTAGTTTGGGGATTGGGTTTGTCTAAAACTTGAATTCACTCAGTGCTAGATACTACTCCCAAAACTGAAATACTAATGCTCATATTGTACTGAACTAGACTAGTAAATTAATGGTTTATGCCTATACTAGTCATATTGAATTATTCTGAGTCTATGATTAATTTGATCTTGAAGACTGAATATACTTAACTTAATCCTTAAAATCAGTACTTGTCATAATCTGTGATCAAAAGGTCAAATATATATTGAGTAATGCTATAAATAGTCTGAAAACTGATACTTTTAAATAGGGGTGGAAATGGGGCGGGCGGGTTGATCTTTAACCAGCAAAATTTTCAACCTGCCCCACCCCACATTTCATTTTTATATGTTTTCAACTGGCCCCACCCCACCTCGAATAAACCATCCCCGCCCCACATTATTTTCTTTATTTTCATAATCAAATTACTAGATTACATATAGTCTTTACTATTGAATTTATTTCATATTTGTAGGTGTATAACATAAATAAATTATGTTTTTTTTAATTATTTTCTTATTTTCCAAGTATAAATACTATTAGCACACATTTAGTTACTTTATACTTTTAAGGGATTGGGAGTGCTACCCCGTAATTTAATATGTATGAAGTTTCACAAAATAGAAATACTTTCTACAAAAAAAACATGTTATATAACATACTTTTTTGGTTTTCTTTTTGCAATATTTTAGAATACTATTTTTTTATCTTTCATTTTAGTTGAATCCGCATAAATCCTTCATAGAATCACAAGTCGCCTAGCTCCAAATTAATTTTATATAAAATTATTCCAACCCGCCCTACCCCTCATATCCTTAAACTCACACTTTCCCTGCATAGCCTAAAACCCGCCCCATCACAATCCTTACTTTTATACATAATTAGCAAATGCTTGAAGTACTGAATGAGATATGTAAATCATGCTTAAAACTAAAATATATTGAGTGCTAACATGTGAACATCATGGGATTTAGATAATGAACAATCTCCATACAACAAAGGCAAATCTTCCATGAAAACTTGACTAAGAAATGGGATCATGCTTGAATATGAAGTTAATTAGGACGCTATCTTTTAACCATGAATAATCATTATAAAACTTGTGAGAATATGACTATGAACATAAGATCATCATTCAAAACAAATTTAGAACATGGGAATGAGTTTGGGTAAGAACCCTAGTCCTAGAATTTATTGGAAATACTAATTCGAAAATATTAGATAGTGCATGAGAGTGAAAAAAACTCTCATTGAATACCCACATAACTATTGACTAAAGATTCTATCGACAATCTTAGGGAGAGATTGAATTCCTCTGAACTTAGAGATGAAAATCCTTTCTTTGTCTTGGGTATTAAAAACCTTGCTTTGTCTTAGGGAATATTCTCTGACTTGAAAGCATGAAAGTGATGAATGAGGAGAAATTTCTAAGTGGTACTTATATTACCCCTTGGAAAATAAAAAACTACATGGTTTTGGACTTAATTAAGTTGGGAAATTACCTTTATGCCCTTTTTAAAAAATAAATTTTAAAAAATCACACCTAGTCCTAACTTGGGGGCGCCCAACTTAATTCACACAATAAGTTACACGCCGTGCAACTTATCATGAGTCTTATCCATTGAGGCTCCACGATATGCCACACCATGTGGTTAATTCCACGTGATATCCTGCGTGTTGCAGGATTCCTCTCTGCCTGCAGTTTTCTTTTGATCTTCTAGTTATGCATCGCAAACTTATTTTATAGACATATAGGTCCAAATACTTATTCCCTTTAATTAGGTAGTAAACTAAGAGAAAAGTGAGTAATACTCTCTCGGTAATTACAATATTTCCTCCTTAGAATCATTCATCCTTGAACAATAGTTAAATGAAGGGATAAGCTAAACCTATGGAATGGCTATTAATCACCATTGAGTAGAATTGAACCCAATCATAAATGAACCGAATACATGAGCACATGTTTAATGACCCTTCTAGCAATTTTTGTATTTTTTGCATTTACTTTTATCTAATCCTCTACCATTGGTTGAGTCACTTCGTACATACAGCTTTTCTTTAATGCCCTTTATCAGGACAGTTGCTTTGGTTCCTCGATCATTCGTTTGGGTGCTATATATTTCTCTGTTTTAAATCCTTAATTTTGATATAGTTGAATTGGGTCAATATTACTTTAAAATGATCTCGAAATTCAATTTTAGTAGTTTGTCATCTCTATAAGTGGATTTGGTCTAGATGAACTCTTGATCTATTTTTGGAAGCCTTCATTGTAAGTTTATCTCCTATTGCGTGTTTTATGATCTTTCTAGTTCATAAATTGAGTTTGAGTGGTCATCCTATGATTGGTCCTTGGATTGGAAATCCAATTGTTCCATTAGCTCTGAAATATCAAGTTTGAGTTAGTTGAAGTGTTCATTTGGACTTGGGACAACCAAATGCTTTTTGGATACTCAATTGAAATTTAAGTAATTTAGGTCGAGGGTTGATTTTATTCAACATATTATCAAAATGATCTTTGATTGAAATTTCATATGTGTTGTTGAATCCAAAATGTCATTTTCATGAAATTGGCATATTTAGTTTGAGTTTATTGGATTCTATTTGGTCCCCGAGACCCAAAAATCCATCTTCCAAGTATTGTAGATTTTAACATCTAGTGTAGCTAAATATTTACTCGGAAATATCACTCTACGTGACGTGATCACGCCAAATGACCAAAAATTAAATTAGGACCATCGCGCCTCCACGGCGTTTCCATCACTGAGTATTCAGTGGGCCTTTGACATCATCGCGTCAGTTAGGCGTTTTTGGTGACAAATAGCTCCACAAGTCTTTATCATTATCGCGCCATTTTATGCCGATGATGCAAATGATTTTATCATCATGTGGCTCAAATGGCTCTAGGCTAGCCCCATCTCATATGCCTAGGCCCGATATAAATAGCCGAATTCCCAATTTTCAGCAATTTTTATAATCCTTTCTCCTTGAAAATTGATTTTCCTCCATTAAAACTTGAGTATTTTCATAAACTTGTTAGTGACTTTGGAAACTAATTTTTTGCCGATTAATTCTTGATTATTAGTTGTTTTTCACTTAGAATTTCCAAAGTTTCACCCAAGTTTCCATCTTCTTCACTTTTAAACTTCCATTGATGAGCACGAGGCTTTTAGGTCTTTACTCTTGAGCTTGGGTAGCATTGAGAATCTAATTTCTTCAATTGTTGTTCATTTTTTGTAAGTTTCCACCATTATTTCTTAAAATTTCATCCAAAAATCTCAATTTCACCAAGTGCATCTCTTCACTTTATTTATTGATTTCAAGCTTTCCTCTTGCTTCTTTTATCTCTAAATCATGGATATAAGTTCCTTATGATGTGGGAAATATGTTTATACCTTTTGTTTGGGGTTTTGCATTCATAGGCTCATAGGCCCATTTTAACTGATATTTTGACCCTGGCTACTTTCGTAGCTTTATGGGTATCGTCGGATTCGTATCAATGTGTAGATTATTATTTTGATAGTTTCTTGGTCTTTATAGCTCATTTGAAATTCTTTAGTCTTGGAGCAGTCAGGGTATCTTGTACAGAGTATTTACAAGCGTGTCTATGGAGGACAGGTAGGATAGTTCTTATGATCTTAGACTTGGCTTAGATGAGAAATAATAGTTCTAATTGGCATCCTTAGGTTGGCAATTGTAAGTTGGTAGCGTTAGCCATGTCCGCTTCTTAATTCAGTTCTTAGTTACGTATTGGTGTTGTATTTTGATAATAAATTACCATGAGATCCATAATAACTCTATAATGTAGTATGGTGGGATTATTGGGAATTTTCATTAGTATTGGACATCAATTCATCTTGTTGTAGATTATGCAGTTCCGGTAGGATATTCTGGGATCCTTGACTGTGATTGTGCTCATATCATACATGCAAATCATCATTGTGTTACAAAGATTTTATGCACTAGTTTCCACTATTTATGGACAAGAAGTTAACCTTGCATAGCCTTGTTGAGCGCATTTTCATATATTGGTTTGGCCTTAAGGTCCTATTTTTGTATATTGGTTACTTGCATAGGTTCAAGATTTTTATAATGAAAATTGAGCAT